>CM051622.1:40948063-41190563 GCA_028020825.1 Podargus strigoides | reverse complement strand
GTTTAGGAAGACCTAGACAATATTTAATTTTTTTCAAAGTAAGCATAGTTTTTAATCCTGCAAACATTTGCAGATATTGGACAGATAATCCAAATCTGCTTTCCCATTGAAACCAGTGGGGTGCTTTACTCAAGAGTGTGCAGATTACCATGCTTTAAAATACTTGCAGGGATCAAGTGAAGAAAGGCTAGCTTGTGTGGCAGAATGTTCTTTATCCACCATATCCTGTAAAATTATTGTTATTGGTATTACTAAAGACGTGAAATGGCTACATTTTTATTGGAAGAAAAACCCCAAAACAGCCATAACTAAAACGTGGATTTTACTTTGCTGTTTAAGGAAAAAAAAAAAAAAAAAAAAAAAAAAAATATAATAATTAGGATTAGTATGTCAATTCAGAACTCTGACAATTATATTTATGGATCCAGTCATAAACATAGCATCTTTTAGAACACTAACTACATAAAGCAAAGACTATTGTTATAATTTAAAGCCTATGTTTGTTTGTTGGGTTTTCCCCCTAAAATTTATTTGTATGTGGGGAGGGGATGTCATTTACATATTTTTATTTATTAGGTTGTGGTGGTACAAATTCTACATGCCCTAAAAGTGAAAGATGGCTGCATGCCATGCCATTACAGATTAGCTGACTGAATCACGACAGACTCCCAGTTATGTAAAGAGTTTCCAGTTTATGTGGCATAATCCATTTTTTTTCTGGATCCCATAGAAAAAATACCGTGGGTATCCTGCCACACAGAAGAAGACAGAAACTGGGCTTACCCCAAGATCCAAGTGGACACACTTATATCCACACTACTTTGGGCAAGCACTCAAGCATGTCTGTTTTAAAGAGTATTACAGTAGTGCAAAATAAAGCCAGAGACTGAGTTTAAAAAGAAGTAGTGTGGACAACCTTAATCCCTGGCCCTCTTTGTATGGCTGTGTATATGGCCAAAGGGACCGTGAGTGTGGCTGCAAACATAGCTTGGTGGTTAGGATGTTCTTTTGGAAGAAAAGGACTGCAGTTCAGTCCCCGATGTACTGAATACTTCAATGTATATAGGTAACTAGGAGCAGTGGTTTGAATTTAGGACTCCATATGCTTTGGAGAGTGCCCAAGGAAGCAAACAGTAGAGTCATGCTCATTCTTACATTGCTTTGCTCTTGGCAGAGAAACTAATCAAGGGAACAGGTTCAACAAAAGGTTAAATCCAGGTTTAACCTGAATTTTATTCACATGTAGAAGAAGAAATGACTAAAATACATTCCTGAATTAGCCAGTTGTGACTGAATTTCCTCAGATAGCAGACAGAAAATAAACTTCTCCTTCATCTTGCAGTAGTTTTGTAGATAACTGGAAAATTTCATCACTGTCACCACTGTCCACCTGCAAAAAAACCCAGAAATGTGGCCAGCAGGTCAAAGGAGGTAATTCTTCCCCTCTGTTCTGCTCTTATGGGACCCCACCTGGAGTCCTGCATCCAACTTTGGGGTCCCCAGAACAGGAAAGACATGGTCCTGTTGGAATGGGTCCAGAGGAGAGCCACAAACGTGATCAGAGGGCTGGTGCACCTCTCATATGAAGAAAGGCTGGGAGAGTTGGGGTTCTTCAGCCTGCATAAGAGAAGGCTCCAGGGAGACCTTGTTGTGGCCTTTCAATACTTAAAGGGGGCCTATAAGAAAGATGTAGAGAGGCTTTTTACCAAGGGCTGTCAGTGGCAGGACAAGTGACAGCAGTTTTAAACTGAAAGAGGTTTAAATTGGATGTAAGGAAGAAATTTTTTATGATGAGGGTGGTGAGACACTGGAACAGGTTGCCCAGAGAAGTTGTGGATGCCCCATCCCTGGAAGTGTTCATAGTTGGGTTGGATGGGACTTCAAGCAGCCTGTTCTAGTGAAAGAAGTTCCTCCTCTTGGCAGCGGGGCTGAACTACATGATCTTTAAAGGTCCCTTCCCACCCAAACCATTCTATAATTCTATGATCTTGTGTTTAATCATTTAAAAGAAGAGTGATAAGGACTCTCAGAAGTATTTATTCAAAGTCCAGGAAAACTTGAGTTGTCATCCTGTCCAAAGTGTGGCACTGCTGTTCCCAGAAATGGTGGATTTAAGCTATAAACTTTCCATGCTATTGTAGATCCCTTCTCAGTTTACAGAATTTTCAATCTAGGCACCTAAATTAAATGTTATGGACAGACTACCGAACACAAGGTGTTAATTCCACTTAGGTGGAAGATGGCTATGTTAAGTTTGAAGTGAGTTTTGAGTATGGTGTCACTGTAATAGATAAGTTCTGAGAACTTAAAGAAGGCTTACATTTTGTACCTAAATAAGCAATAAAAAGCCATAAACAGATCCCAGAATCCAAGCCTGTCTTTCAATGAGTCTACATACTTACCACTTTAGAGCTAAGATATTTCTAATAAAACTACCTGAACTGAAGGGCTTACAGGAGAAAAAATGTGTCTTATAATTGCTAAACTAGTTACCTACACAAAGCTAATTAAAACTCTTTAACAGATCTTAATTGGGACCTAAATTGCACTTCACTGGGACGTAAGTGGTGAACAGTGTTGGTTCAAGACCTCTACCTCAAAGTGAATGTCATCGCATGGAGCAGATACTTATCATGCTGGGAGCATGAGAAAACTCCTCGGAAACCAAAAGGAATCGGGTTCTGTTGTATATTATTATGCTGACTTTTGCAAATTAAATTCCTCATCATTGAATTCTTCATTCACTGAATCCTGAATCTAAGGCAGTTTTCTTAAAAGTTCCTTCAGTAAAATGAATGTAAAACAGAGGAAATGACTAATAGATGTAGAATAAGGTTAAAACTGTACTTCGGACAAAAGAGAACATAGGTTTTTCTTTGATGTTATTTAAAGAGTAATCTCTCTTGATTACAGGTTGACCATACTGAAGGAATTTGATGTCTGTAGCTTTGTTTTCTAAGAATTATGGTGCCATTTAGGATCAAAGAAAAATAGAAATCTGATTCTTTTTTGAAGCTGCTGTTGTGCAATATCAGTTCTGGCTTCTAATGATATTCAAGTACATAGTGAGATCTACTACTCTAATAACCCACATATAATATCCTTCCTAAGAACTACGTGACAAAAGGCATTTGTAATTATATTTACTTCTGAAAGATTATGGTTTATAGTTAAACCAAGAGAGGCATCCTGTCATTTTCAGAACCCGTTAAATGTGACAGAATCTATTTTTCTGCCAACTTGTGAAGACCAGGCAGAGAGCAAATTTGCTGTGGTCAGCTAAGTGTAACCACTGAGCAGGAAAGTGAATTTAATAATGCATTATTGTTCTTCACTGAAGGTGAACTGTTACAGTGCCTTTGTTATATCAGACTTTTCCTCTGCTTAGGTTTCCAGATGCCGTGCAGATTACCTGATTAAAATCTCTAATGCATGATAAAATGTTCCATGTATGCTTTTATATTAACATAAATGCATCAGTTTTTGAGGACTGTGACACTAAAGCTAATTGGAAATATTTACTACACCATTATATGGTGCATATTACAAATAAGGATTTATTGTATGTGGAATAAATGATAGGCAACAGAGAATTCACAAGGCTTATAGCTACGCTATGGTTTGGGGGGGGTTAATATAATGAAAGCAAATCTCAAGAGGTTTATGATGGCACCTCAAACTCCTGAGCTGATGTTGGATCTTGGTCTTGTGTTTTCTTTAGTATTTCAAACAGTAATTCAACCAAAAGAGAAAATATTCCTCCTGGCCAAATGCTATTCTTTTCTTGGCTGTCTCCTGTCATCGTTTCAGCACTTTGAGCTCTTTACGTTTTCTAGCTTCCTCCTTTTTTTTTCATATCATCTTTGCTTATCCTATGAGCTTCCATTTAAAATTTAAAGCATGATAATTTGTTTATCACCAACAAGCTGAATTCTCTTCTTTTCCTAAGTGAATAGAAGTAAAATCAGCCTGGGTTCAATCTTTTAAAATTCCTACCTATGTGTCCAAAATGAATTTTGGAATAAATGTTACAAATTTTTTTTGAGGAAAGAAACACTCATTATGTGTACAGACCTGGATTCAGCTCTCCAATCTGTCACTGTCACTGTCACCCCTCTGTCAGTGTTTTTGTGACCTGTTCAAGTCACGTCTTCAGCAGCAGCATGCACTTCGCTACTGGTGAGAAATTTACTTAACCATTTTCTTAGAATTTGTGAGCTTCACATGGAAGGCATTAAGAGTAAAACATAGTCCTGCAGGCATACAAATACACAGTATAACAGGCACCATGTTCAGCAGAGAGTCTGTATTGGGACATAGATATATGGGAAATAGATTTTACCAGAATAATACAAGAGAGATGCCCAGAGCCCACACCTGTTGTGCAGTTAACTCAGGTGAAGCTGTAATGATTAATGCAAGCAAAAGAAGCCCCCTCCTTTTTAAAAAAAAAAATATTAAAAAAATAAGAAGAAACATTGAACAAAGTTATGTATTACTTTCTATTTTACTGCTTTAAAGGACCAACATATATATACTTAATATATCTAAATATGTAATTATGCTTTGTGTTCAGGAGAGCTTATGTTGTGGATTCCTGCCTTGACTCTGAGGATAAGATTGCTACTACTTGTTATTCAAAGTATATTTACATCTTGAAAAATGAAGCTGAGAATTGGAACTGATGAACAGTGTCTCCCAGGACTAGAGGTCTTGTCTTCTGCAGGGAGAGAGCAAGCTGGATCAGAGATTTCAAATAATTTTAAGGACAGACACTGTTTAACCTGCAGTTGTCAATAGCAAACTTTATTGCAAAGAAGAGGGAGGTTTTTCTTTCACCTTTGTCACATGTATGTGTGAATATCACAATGGGCCAAACAGAGCAGAGGCTCCGGAGACTGAAGGGAGGGGGGATTAATAAAAGGAGCAATTGGATTAGAATTGGACTTTGGCAGGGAATGGTGGATGAGAAGCTGATAGATTTTGACTTGTTATTAAATTAGAAAAAGGAAATAGATAATTTCGTAGTGGAATCAGCTTTTCTTTCTGTGTAGTCTTGTATCCACTTTTTTTGTGAAGTATTTATGAAATGAATTTTGTTCCTCATAAAAAACTGTGCAACTTTAAAGGACTTAGAGGAGAAAAGAACTGTCTGATAATTGTTAAACTGGGAGGTCTAATTACCTCCACAGTTAATTAAAACTCTTTAACTGCCCTCTTGGTGCGACAATGATACTTTCTCCTTTCTAAATGAAAGTGTAAAGGTTAAACAAAGCGGCAATCTAGCAAACAGCCTACTAGAATTTGTAATCTGACCCTGAGATCTACTGTTTACTTTGCAGAAATTACAGTGCTGGAGTGTAAAACAGGTGCAGAACACTTGATACTGTTGCCCACTGTTATATGAATTACTTGCTTTTTACTAGGCACACAGAATTTCCTGCGTTTCCTAAAAAACTCCAGAAACCCCAGATTAACAAAGTGGAAAAACTCAGTCTGTTTCTTGGCTGTGACCTTGGCAGTGAGACAAAAGGAGATTGGCAATGTAAGATATTTGTTGTACGCAGGAGAAAAGACTCTCCACTGGAGCCCTGCAGATATAGCTAAAATGCCTTGAACAATTGTTAAAGTTATCACTAGTAATAGGAACATTTCAGCACTTGGTAATCTAGGACAAATAGATATTTATTTTGCCAAAGCTACATTATACTATTTTAATTTTTATTTTTTTTTTAAATATTATTTACTTATTTTTTAAATTGAAAAAGGAACATTTTATTCTGGGTCGTTTTGCAAATAATACGGGACAATTCTTTTCCCACTTTTTTTTTTTTTTTTTTCTGAGCGTATTTCTAATCAGTTCTAATCAGAAAATAACTGCTAGAAATAATGAGTGTCAGGCAACTCTGAGCAATGAAAAGTTCTGAGAGCACTACAGGAGCTAGCTTACAGTATATGCCTTGTGATAGAAGGGTATGTATAATTGATCATCTAAATAGGAGATACCTATGGAAGTCAGCATGTGTGAAATCTAACCAATCACATTCTGTGTCAGGTTAAGGACATATGCATGAATTTAGAAATTCAGCTGGCCAATGTAATAATGCATTTTTTTCTCAAACAAGACTCAAATTTCCTGCAACCAATGATTTAAATCAAGAGCTGAGATTTAATACTGTTCAAATGGAGGAATTTAAAAAAATAAAATTGTATAACAAAAGTTAGTTTAAAGAGGTTTATCTCAGATGGTAATTCTGGTTAAAACCAGCCTCCCACATGTCTGTTCTGTGTGAAGAATGTTTAGGAAATTATTTAGCTCTATGCAATAAGTTTATCCTACCTTCTCCAAATACTGAGCTTAGAGTATGCAGAACTGTCCGGAGTGTCTGTGCCTTCTGTTTTTCCTGACAAGGGGATCTGCATCTGGCACCTTTTGTATCTGTGATTAGAAAAAGTTTGTTAAGCAAAGATCTGTTCAAATAGACACATTTTTTGAATGAAAAGTTATGTTTTCATCTACATGCAATTTTGCAGTTGAAATTAAATAGCTACATATGTTCAGCTTGTAGCAGTCTGATTTGTGGAAGAGTGAAAGCATGTCCATTTTCCATTGTATGAACTCCTAAAAATACAACTTTAATGACTTTTTAGCTGCATTTTCAAGGCACGTTTCTCCTTTGTTGCATAGCAAAGCTTCAAAGTACAGGCCATAAATTCAGCTAAATAAAAGAGCTAGGGACTGAGCTTGAGCACTGAATCCTTGATTGTCCATACTGCTTAATTGTTAGCTTTTAGACTGGCTCTGTTTTGACTGCTACAATTAGCTCCCTCCACAACACATCTGCTCTAAAAAGTAGTAGCACTAAATAACGTGGACACAAGAAAATCTTACTTCGCCGCATGGTCAGAGATCAAATCGCAGCCCTTTTGTTTAGCACCATGACATCCAAACACCAGGGAATAACATTTGTTTCAGGAAAGGATATTAGGCCATCACTTTGTTAACAGAACACTTTATTTACAGCGAAATAGTATCTATGATCTTTAGGATTGCAGTCCCTGCTTCACTTGCTTTCATTTAATATCCAAAATGTTCACGACCCACAATGCAAATCTGCAGACTCCCTTTCTTTATGCAACTTACGATTTCACATAATTAGATTTCTTTCAAATTGAAGTTTTCGAACCACTTACTGTGGATTTCTTGCAAAATGTTTGATCGGGGTTTGTCCATTCATTTCACCTTAAGAGAGTCCTACTTCATTAAATTTGCATGTTAGTACTACATATATTCTCTTTCACCCCGTTATTACCCATTAGAAAATAGTTGCTGAAGCCAGTCAATAGCTTTGCTACCCAAAGTTATGCTAACACGTGGAGTTTATGTTTTTGCCCTTTATCTTTGGCAAGCCCTTAGCCACTCATTATCCCCAGGTTGCACTTGATGCTTGTGTGCAAAATGTCAGTCAGATAGGATTTCTCTTTCAGCTATTAGCCAGGGTGGGGTGTGAAACGTAAAGGGAAATTTGCACAGAAACTGAATAATTGGTTTCCTTGGGTTGCCCATTTTTAAGCAGAAATGTCAGTTATTGGTTCTGAACTTATGTTCTGATTTTTTCATCAGAAATACGACATGGGAATCCTTTCCTGTTGTTCCATTAGACAGTCTGTTATACTTTAACCATTATAACTTTTGAGGTGGAAGACTCAAGGTAATGTATTAATTATTTACTTTAAAAAACAATGACTGGAGGTAATTATTTTGCTTAAAGTCAATGTAAGTGTTGAACAGCAATCAGTTTTGAACTTCTTTGTAAATATTAATAAATTATAATTTATCTAATAGATATAAAAATAAAATAAATATTTTCTAATTGACCTATAAAAGCTGTACATCTCAACACCATTGGAAAACTATAATCTACAATAAGACATAGTTGTATAACTGAATTTACCATTTTTTTACTTTCACTGCTACTGCTACATTTTTCCCTTTCTGCATCAGTTACCAACAGCCATCCGTGAGTCTACATAAACATTCCAAACAGGAATTATGGTACAAATCTACATTAGACAGTCATCACAGTAGTTTATATGATAAACTCTAGTATCGCTGTCCTTGCTTCTAGGAGCTGAATTATGTGTCAGTGTTTCTGTGCACTGATTAAAATGATGTAACACAGTAAATAAGTAGATACAACTTGATCCTATGTATTTAACTCTTACAAATAGGTATGATTAAGAATGGAATTGATAGCTGAAACCCGAAAGTACGCTGCACAGTATTCAATTGCAGATAGGTACAGAAATAAAAGATTTAGTCGCACACATTTCCAGAGTGATTACAGCATTATAGAATGCTACTACAACTTTTTTGTACTTTTTTTCTTTCTGTTTGCTGTTTTGGACTATTTAACATTAAATTTTTATAATTAAAATCTTAAAGAACTAAGATAAGAGTGTCTTCATTTATAACCAATTTTATTTAATTTACTTGATTCAATTAAAAAGATAAAGCTGTGTGGCTAATGAAATTTTCAGTTTAATTTGTGCACTAAATAGTAACAGGTAGGAAACAATTATGTAAAATTTTAATTGGAATTTACAGGGGGAATGAGAATTTAGTCAAATTAACATTGGTTTAACCTAAAATGTATTTTATTATTTTTTAATTTTAAAAGGATACATTTTTCAGTCATGTTACTGCTTTAAAAATTATAACTATCTTAATTAATTTAAATGAAAAACTGATTGTCCACAAAACCCCAAACCTTTCAAGAACTGTCTTTAAAACAGCAAAGCAAAATAAAATCGTTGTTTATGCTTTTGTTTCCTCCAATTTATTTACTCAGCTGAACCCATTAACTGAATTAACAAACAGTTTTGACTCTGTTTCTTGCATTACCCTTCAGTGCAGAGCCAAGAGATTTTTTATGAGTTCACTGTCAAGAAAGTAATACTTTTTCAAAGCCAGATTTTTTATTCATTGACATTTCAGCATGATTATCTTTCGTAAGTTATACAGTGTTTTTTTCCCACAGCTACAATCCCAGATTAGTATACGACATCAAACTTTGACGAAAGGCTCTGCAGGAGCATTAAGCGTTAGTACTTGTTCATTCATTGTGCACTGGACTGAGAATTAGAATTTAATTCTTGTTTTGAGTGGGAGGAGAAAAGTGGAAGAGAAATTGAAATATTTACTATGTTGGAATCTGAAAGTCAATATAACAATTTCATTTCTTTTCATTTTTCCCAATAAACTGAATTCTAATTGCATTTACTGAATACTTAAATGGAGGACAAAGATGAACAAAAGAAACAAAAGCTTTTAAATCAGATGATGTCAGTCATGTTTTACTTTGATTTGGTTTGCATTTTATGTGGTTTGTTCTTTCATTTATTGTATGTTTAGCCAACCATCAGCCCTATCCTGAAAGTCAACAATAATAAAAATGTAAATCATCATCAAAAGCATGCCTTGCACTGAGAGAACATTTCAAAGATTGTTTATCAGTTGTTCATTTTCTCCTGTCAGATGTTGAAATCTTTTGCTTCCCATCATATTGCACAGAAATGCAGTTTTACTGATAGTGTCTACTTGTAGCTAAGCTGTGAAAAAGTCAAAATTTCATTTTGTAAAAGCAGTTATCACACAGAGTACCGCAGACCTAGGTTATTGGTCCTTATTTAGCCAGCTCACAGATAAGATGTCTAATTTCCTGGCCAAGCTTTTTTTTTTTTGTGTGTGTGTGTGTGTGTAAGAGTGTGTATGTATGTGTGTGGGCCCAGTAAAATGTATAATATTAATAAAAAATACCCTATACAGCTTTTTCACTTGCGGTATACAGATACAGAAATAAAGTAAACAGCAGCATGAAGTCACTGTGAAAAAATAAGATTTTAATTATTAAATTAACTGTTAATATTATATTGCAGTATTTTTAAGTGCTGCATAAAAATTTAATTAGAAATATGAGATGTGTGGACTACCTGACTTAACATTGAGCACAATTTAATACTGACTCAATCAAGTTCTTCTGCTGTTGATTTAAGTTCAAAAAATTTCCATATCTAAATTAGAGCTGTTCTGAAAAAATGGAGGCAAGAAAGCTATGTTAACTGTTTTAATACAGACTTCTGTAGTAGAAAATATGCAACAGAATAGAGGTTTGTGTACTGTCTTTCCATGGATGGCTTCTCTGATATATTAAAATAATGCTCCTATTTTCAACTAAAGGAAACCTATACCAACATTTTTTTTAACCTTTAAAAATACTTTAAAAAAACAGTAAAAAATAACATATTTTGATATCATCTTGGTCAGGTACAGTGAAGAAGTAGTTAAAAGACCTGTTTAGTCTATCTGAGGGAAAAATCTGAAGTCATAAATAATTGTTTTAAGAACTGTTTCTGTAATTATTTTTTACATAACACATGAACAGCTTCTTAGCTGTTCTTATTTGGGGTATTTTTTTTCTTTTCCACTTTGTTTCTAGCTCATACTTTTGAAAGAAATGCTGCCACTGTAACAAAATTGTTAGGGAGATAGGAGAATGACTTATTAGTGGAACTTTAGAACAAGAAGACATAGGTTTGATCCCAGCAATTTTTTCAGAAAGCAGAAATATGAAAACAGAATTTCATGCAAGAATTACAGGTCTATTCAATTGCATCTACTTTTATTATACACCTTCATTATGCATTTTGCTGTTCACTATGGTGTTTCATAGAACAGAAAGTATATTCTCTCCTGCAGATCAGGTACGTTCTGTAATTTCAGCTGCAGTTGAAGCTAATACAAGTGGAAAAATAATCTTGTGGATGGTTTTTCTCTGCACTTAATATTTTTCTCTAAATCTATACTCCCTTCTTAGCACATCAAAATTAAATGTTGATTACTGTAATACTGAACTCATTTAATAACACAAACATGGCTACACAGATATAATAATGAACACAGAAATTAAATGGCAGTTAGAAAAGTATAGGTAGCTACTATATTGCCAGGAGAGATGAAAATGGATGCATACCTACCTGAGTTCTAAGCCCTTTGCCCGACCCTAACTTCTTGCTTTTTATTTTTATGCTTCGATGAGTCGCTTTTCATAATTAAACAACTATCTGTTAAGCAGTTCTTTAGGTGTTTATTAAAGATTGTCTAACTCATTTCCTGTTGAGACAAAATTGTTTGAGTGGCAAAGTAACTGTTTTAAAGAGCTGACATCCAAGCAAATTAAGGTGACTGTTTAAGTGGGTTAAGTTTGCTCATGTACTTTGCAGGGAATTTTAAAAATGTAATCTTTACTTGACTTGAATTAGTATTGTGCAGTGCTTGTATTCCTTTAAAAATAACATCCACTTTAGTGCTTTTTAAATGTCTGAACTCTGTAAGCATTATCTATGCCCATGAACATCTGTCTAAAATGGCATAATTCCAAAGATACTGCAAAAGTTAAAGTTCAGTTGGTGATTTTGTCTGTTGTTTAGCTAGCACCAAGTTCATAAGGCCTGTACTTAACCATTGCTATTATTCAGTTTCTCTTTATCTCGTTTCATTTTACTTTTGGGAAAGAGTCTGAAAAAACCCTCCAAACCAAATCACCCAACACTATTGTTTAATTCCCTGTAAACAAGACTAAAAGCTACACAACACTAGATACAAAATGAGAACTACAAATTTTATAAATTCTGTGTATCCTCTTGAACATTTCAGTTATTGACTATTCCCAACTTCAGCTTTGATGAGCTCATTTTGAAAGAAGTAGCCTTTATCTCATGATGTAAATTAAATAGCTGTTTTCAGGTCTATTAAATAGAGTATTATTTTATTTACCCCACAGCTGGTAATAGAGTCACACAATTCACTCTAGACTGGTCTCCCCGTAAGTTATGGCTATGATGTCTCCAAAGGCATGAAAGAAGTCATATTCTCTACTTCTCAGCTTATTTTCATCATTACATATGTTTGTATGCTAAAATAAATCATGTGAAATACTTTTTGTAGCTACAGGGCTCAAGGAGTATCTTCTGTGCTTGATATATATTTGAGCCCCAGAAATATAAATATGTCTGAATCTTGCTGAATGGGGATCTTTGTTGTATACTAATACAACAGCGTTCAGACATTTTTGGTGTTTGAGAAATATAATTAAATAACCTCAGTGCAGTCATACTATATGCATGCTCTCAAATGTGTATATGTTTTATATGAATTACAGCACCCTGGATATTGTTGCTCAGTAAACTATGGAAGGTAAGTGAACATCCTGAAAGCCTGTTCTCACCATATGACATGATAGAGGAAAAAATGCTCATCTTCTTAAGCAAGTACAGAGTTCTTTGCAGGACAAACCCTGACTACTACAGCCTGTTTGTAGCCTACACCTAACCAAATGGTGGGCTATTTTGCTGAGGAAAAGTTCTCTGTTGAATATTGAGACTGATTCTGTTCTCATTGATTTCACAGTTTCCTTGATGCAGAACAGAGAAACAGAAAGCTAGAGTAGCCTTGTTTTTCCCTTTAATTTCTAATTTCTTCCTGTTTATTCTGCTAGAGGAAAAGAGAGAAAACGGAAAGATTTCTTAAGTAAATAGATACTGAGAACTAGGATTAAATTTAGAAGAAGACCCTCAGCACCTTATTAGGTCCTCCCACATAACAGCTCTGCTTCACTAAACAGTCATGATGACAGGTTTGGAGATTGTGGAAGAACAGATCTGAGAAAGCAGCCATAATTTTGGCAAAGTATCTATGCACATGATTAATTGATTTCTAGACCTGCTGTGTGTGCTTCCATCATACTATTCCCAAGTCAGAGTTTTAGTTTTATAGTCTCCTCCTTACGTTGATGCATGTGTGTCATAACATTGCTCATTCACACTCTAACTTCAGACTAGCATCTATTTCAGTTTAGTTCAGTCTAAACATGTAGGGTTACACAGAAAGTGGATGGAGCACACAATGCACTTCCACAAGCATTTATATGCCTTCAAACCAGCTCTTGAAGGTTTTAAAGGATTTCCTGTCTTGGTTATCCCCATGAGATTCGCGTGTAGGTTTTAGAAAATGTTTTAGGACTTGTGAGCACAAAAAAATATCTCTGCTAGTGTAACCCTGTATCATGTGAGGGAACTTCACAGAGCTGTTCTGTTTCTTCAGTGCAGGATTATGTGGTTTATTTTCAAATTAGACTAAAGCTGGCAAATGGTGGAATGGCAGGTGAAACAGAATAGCGAAAGGATGGGAGGAAATGGACAGAAACTGAAATACAGGAAATTCCATTTAAACATAGGAAAAGACTGTTTTTAATGTGAGGGTTCTGCAAAGAGGTAGTGGAGTCTCCACATGGAACTATTCGAAACCCAACTAGATGCAATCCTGACTTGGGGCTGGACTAGGAGGTCTCCAGAGGTACCTTCCAACCTCAACCATCCTGTGATTCTGTAAATCGATAAGGAAATGTTATCAGTAGTTAATGAAAGAAAGCATGATAAAGATTTTTCTTTGATGTTTTTCAACTATAACATGACCTGAAGAGAAGCGGTGAATAAACGAGATGCTTCCTTCATTTTGCTGCATTCTTATGAGAAAAGAAAAACAAAACCATTTATCTGAGAACACAAGGCACGTTTAGTCTAATATTTTAATATTCCCGAATACTGTGGTCTTCTTTCCTGTGTTTCGGGATCCATATGCCATGGTTTGCTCTCTATGTGTGGTTAAGAAATCATATAATTCATTGTATGTGGTACTGATAATACAGACCATTTGTATTTGCAAAAACTTTTTGAGAAGCTTTCTTAGAAACTTTTTTAATTGGTATTTTTTAAATAAAATCCCCTAAAAGAAAAGCACACCCATTAAATGAATTGATTATGTAGCTATCCTGGCAACCTTTTCAGGCCTGAGTTAGCCGTAAATGTTTTCTTTTTAGAACTCTTTGTCCTGTAAATCTGGTTAACACAATATCTATTGTTTTTTACACAGAATTTATTTTACTAAAGCTGCAGAGCCTTTGAAAAGTTTGTGTCTCAGAAAGTCCTCAACATGGAAGGATTTTGTTTGATAGTGCTTCATAATCTTGAAGGCTTTCAAGTGTAAGTCCATATCTTCTCAAAGTAACATGAATCTGAAACGTTCAAAGTTATTAAAGCTTCATCAACAAAACTAATTGGAGACTGAAAAATTATAATTACCATTGAGGTGTTAATTTGAATAAATGTATTCAGTTATAACTATTCACACATAAATCTGAAGACATAACTACATTGGAATCAATGTATACAATTTACCAAAATCTTTTGCAGTATTTATCTTCTTAAAAAGTGGCAAACACACGTTTCAGAGTCTGTAATGAACCATTTTTGAAACAGATTTCTAACAGAGCTATATAATTGTGGACCAGTAATCATAAATGCAAATGTGAGGAAGGGTTTTTTTTTTTTGACAACTCAGGCACTGGGTGGTTCTCATGGATTTTCAGATGATGACTTATTTACCAACTGAACAAGGGAGTTATGTGCCATGTAAATAAAACAGAAGTAACAGGTTTGGAAAATTTGAACTCATATTCTACCAGATTAAAACAAACTTTTTGCTTTTTCTTTTTTTTTCTCCCCCTGCTTGTATTTTTTTGACTGTGGTGTTTTGGATTTAAGGTGTTTTTCCAGCCCCAGCATCTGAACAGGCCCATATCAGATGTGATCTTTGCAAAAGCACAACAGCACATTTCTTTACTCCAGTCCTTAATCTACTTGCAGCCTTTAATTGAAAAAGGTTGGGTTATTGTTTTTCATTTAAAGCTTTCATCAGCTTTTAAAATTGATAGTGCCTATATTCACAAGGGATTAAGGAACAAAATAAGTATACATTTTCACAGCCTTTAAATCACATAATTTGCCACTGAAATTAATGTGTATCATCTTGAATTATTATTTGATCTTATACATAAGTGCTCTGCTATGTGAAAAGAGTCTTAATAACAAATCTACCAAAGGCAGTTCAAAGCCCTTTTATCATTTTTTTTTTCATTAGTATCTCCCATTTTCATTTCATTGCTTTGTTCCTTACCACCTTCTTCATCCAGAAAAATAAGTAACAGCCAGTGTCGCTTTTGAAATGGAAAAATGGTTTCAAATCACTGGCAAAGCTTAATGACTTCTGACTGCTGAGATATGTTAATTTAAGCCAGACCAAATGTTCCTCAGCTGCAAATATTTGGTGTTGTTCACTGGGAACTGGCAAGATTTATGAGGGCCCAGTGGCAAAGGCTCTCTGCTCACATGCCTCACATTACAATTGTTTCACATGTTAGATGATAAAAGGCTGTTTGAAAAAAAAAAAAGAAAAAAGGTGGGGGAGGAAGGAAAAGAATCAACTTTTCACAGAAAATGTGTATAGGCCCAAAGAGGATGAGGACTTAGAAAGACAACTATGCTTTTTTTTTTCTGTCAGTGAATCTTCTCAAAGAACCATTTAACTGCTGAATTAATGTGGTATTCTCATGCCAATCTACATTCTTTTTGCCCTCTTAAAGCATGAAAATCCATGTGACTGGATGGTTCAAAGCACTGGTAATGGAGCATAGAGGACTTTATTTTTTTTTATATTTTTTTTATTTCTAAGTGGCCGGTCCAAACCTACTGCAAACTGATAGTGGCCAAAAGTTATTAACCTTTGGCTCTTTGGTTATTTTGAGAAATTAAGTTAGTGATCTCAGTTCAGTAATAAGTAGACAGGTATCTACATCATAAATACCACAGTAACTTATGCTGATAGACACTCTTGATAGGGGAATCTTACAGAGATAGGGCAGAGACTCAACTGTTGTCTGGGAGAAGACACCTGCATGACTAGCCCATCAACAGGAAAAATCTGTGGAAGCATTCCCTGTCATTCTGGGTATTGATTTGTAAGACTGTAAATTAGGAAACATTCAGTCTGTCGTAATTCAACAAAAAGAGCAAAGAAAAAAAGCAGAGGGAGTGGGACATTATACAAGTTATGTTCATGAATGTCTTTTTTTCCATATATGCTTAAAGGAAAACTTCTACCTTCTTTATTAACTAAAAGAAAAAATAATTCCTGACTGGCTTACATTTACTCTTTAATTTGTAAGTGACTGTGAAATTTGAGGGTCTTTCTGAAAGCAGAAGCCAAAAACTAGTATTAGCATTTCTTGGTCTGCAGAGAAAAGAACAAATGCCTTCTCTGCTGGGTTAAACAACACATCACCTATAGCCTTTCTCCTAACCACGCTGAAAACCTTTGAGGCAAATATAGTTTTGCTTTCCGAGTCTGTCTGAGGTTGTTATTGTCGAAAGCCTAATTGCTGCTTTAATGCAGACAGGTAATCTCAGCATTAGAGCTACTGGTTTACCACTGCTGATAGTGCTTTAATGCTTTACCACTGTTTTTTGTACCCCATATAGCACCTGATAGAATAAGTTCTTCTAAAATTCACAGGGAGGAAGGGTGCAGCAGCTTTAGTCATGCTGGATCAAATTGCTCTCCCCCTCAAAACCAAACCCAAATCCTACAGTGTATCTCCATGGAAGTCTTAGGGGCATCCTAAGCTGAATGAGCATCAGTGTGAATTCATTCAAACTTTATGGTAGGGATGTTTGCAATCAGAATAGATTAACCCTGATTATACAAATCAGCTACAGTGAAGGTCTACTAAGCACAGAAATGACTGCTCTAATGATTATAAGGTGATAACTCCTGGGCGGTATTCTGGGTTTCCGCTGAAGGTAGTGGGAGCTGTGGGAGCTAAGTGCATTCCTAGCATTTCGAACAGGAAAGAGGCTCTGCAGGGGTCAAAATGCCCCCTTGAGTGTTGAGAAAGGATTTTCACTTTTTGAAATGTATGTAATGGTTCTCACAGACAAGAGATATATCTTGAAATAAATAAACTAAATGTTGAGGCTTTTTCAAAAATATTTCTTACCTAAAATATGGAAAACTATGATATTCATATTTGCATTTTGGCTGAAACTGTTGTTCCTTAGGGAAAAAAAAAAATACACCATGCATTTGTGCTAAATACTTCAATTATGCCCTTCGCTGGGATAAAAGGAAAAAAAGCTGACAGGCAGCAAAAGAAAAAAATCCAAATTCTTTTCTTGCATTAAATATGACACAGATTGTAAAAAGCAATATTTTTACCCTTGAAATGTTTAGAAGTATTGACATTCTGTCCACTCAATTGTCAGCTTGTCTTTAGAGATAGAGCTTCCAGGTTCTTAGCATTTAGTAAACTGACACTGATCTCTATTCTTCTTTAAACTTGTATGCAATTCTTGGCTTAAAAAAACTTCCATGGTACCACGAAAGGTTATTCTTGCTATGGACACTTCAAAAACTCTGTGCTATCCTTATACTGTTTTTTCTGCTCTTCCAAATTTGTATTATTGAATAAGCCTTGTTAGTTTTATTTTAGGTCTCAACAAAGCTTGAAAAGGGATTTGGAAATATTATGGGCTACTGTTTCCAGGGGGGTGACATAGAATTTTTAGCTTGTGCTACTTGGAAGGAAGCTCCTCAGTGCCATAGAGCTGGTGAGGAAGGGGAAGCAGCAGGACCTACTTGGAGGCAAAGAGCTGGTGGAGTTAGAGGCAGACCTGGGAGGCAAGGGCTGTCTTCACAAGTTCTTCAGTTAATTCAGTGGGAATTTGTGTATGTTAATTGGACAGCACAAAATCAGCTTCACAAATCTGAGGGTCCAGCTTTGTGTACTTAAAACCAAATTCTGTGTCGAAGCCTGCCTTCCTTACCCGAGCAAAACTCTGGTGAAATTTAAGTAAGTAGTAAACATGAGAGACTGAAAAAAAGGATTTGCTCCTTTGTGTACCAAATAGGTATATAAACAAAATAAGCTGCATGTTAATAAAGCTTAAAGCAAGAAAAAGTATAATACTGTAGAATAAATTACCAAGTCTTTGTACCCAAAGCAATGGCATCACTTGATTTCTCTGCCGTTATTCATATTGCTGTGTTTACTTTAAAGTGCTAGAGAAGTCCCTTATGATTTAAGTAAAGTTTGTCATGTTTTACTTCTATTGGCATACACATTCTTCAAGGATAAAATATCCGTTAAATTTCTCTGTTTTCTTTCACTCCTGCTTAAATGATGAAGCATGATTTGTGGTATTTAACGTAATCAGAGTACCATTAATTTTCTGCTAAAATGTTGCTGCATATGGCCGTGCAAAATAAGTATCTACCATGCCATCAGTTGGTTAAAGAATCAAAATGAGGATGACAGTGTTTTTCTAAAGAAGATTTCTCTGAATCTTTCCACCCACAGGCTCTGTTGAAGGCAGTAAATAGTCCATTTTTGTTAATGAAGCTTCACTCATACAGCTGGGATTGTTTAATATTTTACGAGTGTTACTTTGTTTTGCTCTCAACGATCTCAGGCAGTTAAGGATTTATGAATCGTGTTTTTCTCAGCCCATCTGCGGTTTCCTATCTTCCCTGGCCTTGAGAATATGTTTAAATTTATTAAAGCGAAGCAAAGGCTCATTATTTCAAAGGAGAGCCAAAGTGACACAGTGAATTGGTTATTAATGGAAAGGCACTGCCATAGGGCGATTGAAATTTAATGATATCCTACAAGAAAAAAATGAGGGTGTCACTTTCCAAAAAGTCATGCTAAATGCCAGCCTTTTTAAGGTCCTGCCGCTAATTTTATGCCTGCGCACAGTAATGTTTTCAAAAGCGTTTAGGAAACACGGACCAGTGACTGTACTGATTATCCTTTTCACCTTCTCGCCTGTTCCAAATGGGTTTGTGCAGTGAGCGATTTAATCTCTAAATATAGGGAACGTTAAAAAAAATAACATTGCTGTTTTTCACAAGCTAAGGGCCTTTTGCAATCCTCCAGAGATGGACTTGCAAATATGCTATCTCCATATGCTCACAGTAAGCTCGCAAACTGGCTCATCACCAAAAAAAAAACCACCAACCCCAAAACAAAAAGAAAACAAAAAACTTCAATCACTTTATTACTTCTGCTTTTCTGCCGTTCAAGAGATGTTTTATGTACACAGAGTATATTTATCAGAATTTAAGTCACACGTGATTAGAGTATACCTAGGAAATTTGGAAATTTCTGCATTTTCTCCCGACTGGACTACATTTTCTTTCAGAAGACAGTCCTTGTTCCCTGAAATGCCTTCCACCTGTTTCTGTTTTGTCCTTAGTTTATAATATAATGTTCATATGGACTTTGTCACTATGTTATCTCAGTGTGAAAGACAAGGTGTGTGATTTCCTGGCAAAATCCAGTGTATTCTTCCCAAGTGAATGTTGAAGCTTGTTTTATTGTGGTTTATTTTTTAATTTGAGATGGGTATAAGTCTCATACCACAGAGACCCAAAAATGTGATCCTTAAGTGACTATTGAAAGAGTTCTAGCTGGAAGAGGGAGATGAGGGGAGAGTATTACCTGTATTGGAGTGCAAGATCAGGCTGACAGAAACTTGTTGATGCTGGTGCTCAATGGAGTATTATTGTTTAATGTTCCAGTGCTAGTGATAACTATACAGTTCCTTCTAGTTACGTGTTTCAACACATGATTTACTACAACTATAACCATGTTTAAGCACAATTGAGGAACACGGATTGTGGATAAATCATGGATAACACAAGGTCTGTGTAAATGTCTGGACAGAAAATAGCTTCTGATAACCATGTCAAAAAAGCAGGCTTTACATTAGACACCTCACAATGTTAGATGACTGCTCCTTTGTAAAAGCAGAAGAACTGACGAAGGATTCTTGTGCCATGACAACAAAGCTGCTATGGCTACATAAGCTATTGTGTGACCTTCCTCAGTTCTCAGCCATCAGGATGAAGAATATCCTTTAGTACTTCCCCATAGCCGCTCTCCTAAGATATCAGCTCCCCCAGAAAGCATACAAATACTCAGCAAAGCAGAAAGGGGTAGTAGCATAAAGGGATATTTGGTATCAATCATCCTCAGTTAATACAGAAATGGTAGAAGTCAGTGGTGGAAAAGACACGCTAGGTCACATAGTTCATCTCCCTGCTGGTGCGGGAAATGTTCCTGACATATATTTTCTAGTGCCCTGTCCAGTCTAGTTTAAATACCCGATGCAACTCATTTATATTTATATTGTAATTTTCTTACAAACATAAATATAAAACCAAACTCCAGACGTTGCCCTTGACAGGCACATTAGTAACAAATCATTTTCTAACCTTGCTTATGGTAAGTTCCCAACCATCTGCTGACAGGTAAACAGAAATTTCTTCCTTTTTTTCTTTTTTTTTAACTCTCAGAATACTTTAAGTTCCCAGCCTCAACAAATGAAATTAAAAACACCCTCTCATTATAAAATGACAGCACCATGTTGTTTCTAAAGGAAGAAATGTTACCCTTTCTGGAGGCGTGCATCTGACAAGCATCCCCTGCACACGGTCCTGCCCCTCCTACGCATAGGATAACCTGTGGTCTTAAACATACCATCTGCCGTCTGCATGCCATAGACGTGGAAGCAGCCTGAGGGTAATAAAGACTGGTAGCCATCTCCTTCCTTCTTACATATTAACAGCCCTAAAAAAATATATATATATTGCCAAATTTTGAACTTTCTCCTACAGAGCAGAATACTGCGGTGAGACATTCTGGTTTGTTCAGTCTATAGAAAAGTTGCAGTGAGGAAGAATTATTTCCAGAATGGAGCTAAGCTAGGTGAAGTGAGACGTGGTGAGTGTCACTTCTGAGGAGAAGGTAGGAGACGTTGTTTCACACGCCTTGGTCTTGGGTCTGTGGGCAGGCGCTGGTAACGCTGCCTGTTCTACAAGAAGCAAAGGCTGCTTCTGAATGTATGGAAACCACTCAGTGAGAGGACCTTGTTCTGATTAACACCAGGAGATGGAGGTATTAGAAGGAAGAGTCAGCTTCTGTGAGGTGCTAAGAGTCCTCTTCTTTGGCTTAAGTCACTGGAAAGGAAGGATCTTCAACCTAGGTGCAAGAATTATTGTAGCCAGCACCATGCCTTCACAGGGACTTTCTGTTGTCAGGGGTGAGGGGGCAGAAGAGTCAGAAAATGGGGTCAGTAAGACCAGTAAATACTGTGTAAACTGAAGCCCTAATAGGATTTGCATACAATTTTAAAGAACAGGAGGAGAAATGGTGCCTCAGGGGCCTGCAGCTTCGGTTCCTCTGAGCTTCCTGTTTTAACTATAAACTTATCATCCTATAACCTTTCTGACAAAGACATAAACACTTCAGCTACATATATTTTGATTGTTTCATGACAGTTTACTGGAGGCTTAGCAATGACAGATTTCTTCATTGTCTTTTTGCCAAAATTTGTCCTTTAAGTCATTTTTGTTGACTGCCCCTTTTAGCAGCTCACCTCACAATGAGAGAGGAGACAATTAATGGGAGGGTGATTTATCACTGCCAAAAACTGTCAAGGACTTCTGTTGTAGCTGGAGAAAAAGCAATTTCACATTATGGCATTTCATTCCGAATACATTGTATTTACAGCTCACAGTTTTATTTTCAGAGCCTATTATCAGGTGAAACAGTTGCATCTGAAATGTTGTTTGTGACATAGGTGACCTGTTAGGATTTGATAAGTATTTACGCCAGAGCACAAGGGGCTCACACATCTGCTGTTGGCAGAAGCAATGGAAAAAAATAACCTGGAAATGAGGCGTTTGATTTTTCTGGTTCCTACACTCGAGCATCTGTTGCTATAATTAAGTGGCATTCAGTAATTGCAGAGCAATGGTGAAATAAACATATGCATTCTTGCCAGCTTTTAGGATTTGGTGTCCTTACAGTAGGAGAGACAAGCAAAGTGACTTCAGCAAGAACAAAGGGTTCTGTAACAAAGTTTAACAATTAACTTTACTATTGCAGAAAGAGGGATTTTACAAGGGAAAAAAAATAGAGGAAAAAAATAATCTAAGTTGGCCAGTAGTTTTCATCC
The DNA here is from genome assembly GCA_028020825.1 of Podargus strigoides. NCBI lineage: Eukaryota > Metazoa > Chordata > Aves > Caprimulgiformes > Podargidae > Podargus > Podargus strigoides. The sequence goes on along the minus strand of CM051622.1, from coordinate 41,168,588 downwards.
ATTTAAACTGATCACTGCAAGAGGTAAAGCAGAATATTGAACTGGGAACATGTTAACACTTCTCTGTTGAATGTACGTGACTCCCTTGGGGTTGTATTTAGAAGCCAAAAATTGAGCAGGCAATGCTAACTAAAAAAAATGAGCAGGCAAGAAATGCATCACACAGAGAGAGTTTCTAATGCAATGTACCACTTGAATTTGAAGGGGGAATTGAGCAGAAGATCTCTGCGAGGGCCCCTGCTGCCTTTGTTTATGCACCAATTGTGGTGTAAATGAAAACAGAACCTGGTGGGCAGTATTAGTTAAGAACCCTGGTTAAAACAGGCTTTTATTAATGAATCATTTATAAGGCATTAGTTAAACTATCAGGTGTTCCTTATTCTGTGGTGAGATTCAGTATACTTTTTAAAAATTATTTTTTAGAAGTAGTGTGAACTGAGGGTATATAATTTTTTCTGAGAGCGGATTTAAGTCAGAACACTGTCTCATCAGAAGTTTTGTGATTGTCGGGGATTTTTGTCTTTTAAGAACAAGCTGTCCAGCAAGTTATTTCAACAATGGTCCTTGTACTAAAAATAAAAATAAAAATAGATAATTGAATAGCGGTACCCATGTAATCCAACAGATATGTGGCAGATGTAGCATGTTATAAATTCTGGGAACCTAAGAATAGAAAAGAATGTCTGGCTTTTGCTGTCTGTCGAGGCCAATAAAGACTGAGCATGAAAAAGAGCTATTAGTATTGTTTGAGGAGGCCATTCTTATATATGCTTTGGCACTTTCTCTTGCATGGTCTGGAGCAAGTTTGGCATTAACTGTGTGCCTGCCTTTTTGGCTGGTGGAGTAGGAGGAACCACTGGGCAGAAAAAAATTGCATTAAGTATCTTGAATATATGCATGTATACATACATGCATGCATGCATACATACACATATATTCACATGCGTATATGCAGAGAGAGAAAAAGAGATGTAAAATAAATAAAGAGAAAAAAGTCTTGGTTACTGGAGATGGGAAAGGGTTGAAGAGTGAAAATAGCTGATAGTTTTTCCTTCAGTGTCCATCACTCCACACTCCTTTCTACATGGGCATAGCAAGCCACAACAAGTCAGTCAGAGCTTTAAAGAACTGGAATATCACAGATCAGGATCTGTGTTTTAGCTAAATGTAAATGTCAGGTTGCTTTTCTCACTTTACTGTTCAGATAGTGAAAACTAAATCTGTTTGTTAATTTTATTTGTAAATACAAATATTTTGAGGGTATGTATAGAGTGTGTTTGTAAGCTGATATTATTTTTAACTGTATTTAATGAAATCTGATGCTAATTTCAGTAACTACATTTTTTTTTTATTATTATATGCATTTCCATGGTATAAAAATGAAAAAAAAATTAAATTTGATCAGACTTGAGGACATTATTGCGCAAGAGTCTGATTCTAATAAACTTCATGTACGGATTAACCTGCTTTTTTATTCTGCAAGTGTGCTACTGGATTTTGATGCTGTTTGGGAATCCTCATGGAGCAGTGTTTCTGAATTAGGTGAGAATCAGGAGACTTTGTGTTTCAGACTTTGCCAATGACCTGCTATGTGACTTCGGGAAAAGCACATCACCCCTCTGCGCCTCTGTTTCCCTCCGTGCTTATTTACAGCCTGGTTCTTTGAGGAAGGAGTTCCCCCTTAAGCATTTCCACAGGACTTTGATTTCCTTTTTGAGCCCTAGGCACTAAAAATAAGTATTCTCACATTAAGTATTTCATTGAGCAGTGCTGGAAGCTTTTTATTTTTGATGGAGACAAGCCCATGGACAGTGGCTATGAGCCTGCTCCTGCCATCCTTGCATTGGCTTCTGTTCCTGAGCCATTTGAGCAATCAACATTCTTTTGCCAACGTCCATTCTCAGCCTATTAAAAGAAAAAAGATAGTTGTGAGAACTCTGTCAATAGTGAAAGATCTATTATGTTGTCCACTAAAAACTTCGTAGAGGCTATAGGAGTGATTTTAATTGAGATTTTTACAACCATTTGATAACACTGTTTTGATCACTGTATTTAGGGCTGGATTCCAACAGTGGACATAAAACCTCTGACTAATCCACTGAGTCACCCATTCCCTGTCATATATTGCTTAATGGTCCATGCTGCCAGGAATTATAATAGCTTTCTAGTAATAATTTTTTTTTTTAAAGAAACTTTATGGGTACAAAGTCTTATATAAGTTTAAAACTTGGATTTTAAAAAAGGCAATCAAAGAAAACTTACTAGAGCTATGCTAAAGTGCAGAATTTTATTTTTTATTTACAATAAGTGTATGTAGTCTTAAATCACATATACTATAAGTTAATGACTAATATTCTAACTTTGGTTGGTTAATGTTTGCAGGGCACTTACAGATGCTGGAATAATCTCTAATGTTTTTGCTCAATCTGCTCTGGAGATGGATGAAATAAATAGTTTAAACTAATTAATGTAACACCAGCTGTTACAAGTGCTTGGCAGACGTCTGTGAGTTTTGATGGGCAGAGAGCGGCTGTTGTACTTGACTTTATTTTAGTACAATGTTGATCACAGTGTAAGCTGGAATAAATGACGAGCCAAAGGAAGGAACAGAGGATGAATTCTGTGTAATGCAAAATAAATGTTGCCCTTTTTCTGAAAATATTTTTTGAGGTCGAGGGAGAGTTATAGTTGACTGCTATTAAGTCGTAAGTGCTGTTACAGCAGCTATGCTAACCATGCTCAATATTAAGGTACTTTACAAAAGATGCAAAAATGTATAGGCATCTATGAAAATTCACATTGCTTTTAGATTCCAAAAAGTCTTAAGGCTTAATATGAGCACTTTGGCTGCATATTTTATTTCTACCTAGTAATTGTTGTTAGAAAGAAGAGATGTTTAAGATAGGTAGAGAAACAATAAGCATTAGTTCCAGAAAGTTAATATGCTTGCAAAGAGTAAGTTGGATTTCAGTGCTATTTGTATGCATGTGATTGATTGTATTGTATGGGTTTTATTTGTTTATTTTGCTCTCTAAAGAGTGAGCATAACGGCAAAAAACATTCAAGGTGCAAAATAGTTATATCAAACTGAAGTTAGTACTTTGTGCTATCATCTTAATTTGTCAGTTCATGGGCAAAAAACACCAAAAAGCCAAAAATATATTCCTGATGAGAATTCATTTTTTCTGTGTGATTTAATAAGAAGTTAAAATATCCAAGTAACTTTTCTGTTGAAGTTGGAAGGTAGAATAATTGTGCTGTGACAGGGAAACGATGGCTGCTATCTCTCTTTGTGCCAGCATTAAGATAACAGTGTCATTGTACAGATTGTTACCCTGTGAATATGTCTTATAAGTTATTATAGCGTGCTGAGCAGATGGCAAGTGTGCTCCTGAAAGAATTGATGGATGGGATATGATGTCATCAGTGAGATGACAAGGTTCACAAGGTACTTGACCTCCAAGAATAAGTCCTAACTGGTTAGAATTCTAAATGGTGAACTTTTGTGACACTGGCTAAATGGGAAATATGTGCAATTTGTATTTCTTTATGGTAGTGTTTACCCTCTTCACTGAACTCCACATAATGGGATTTGGTCCCTGAAGACTTGGAGATATTGGTGGAAGGTTTCACCCTGTAACCTTCAGAGGATTTCAAATACAAATCTATACATACAAACTTTAACAAAATCCCACCAAATGATATTTATGAAGTCAGGTTCATATCTTTTCTTTCATTATATGTTTGTACGTATAAAGAATTTAATTGAGATGCTCAATTAATTTAACATGTTCTCCCAGAAGAGAAAACTGCTGACTCAGTGAGAAAGTACAAAGCATAAAATTATATCTTATACTTTTACAGGCATGTTTTTAAAATTGAGAGTTATGCTAGCATGACAAGGATCTTAACGGTGTACTAGTAATTTTAGTTACAACTAGATTCTCCATCTCTAAATTATATTAAACAAATAAGTATTTGATCTGTCTGTCTATCTATCTGCCTAGGTATCATCCTTATTCCGTTCCAGATTTTAAAGTGGGATCCACATTGCTGAAACACAGGCTTCTCAAATAGTCCTCTTAGCTGTTTGCATGATTCATGAAATGAGGAAGATGCATGTGAAAGCCTCAAGAGGGAGGGTCCGGCTACTAAAGTTTAGGCACTGTCTATCATCAGCTGCATCTGATAGACACCTACCTTCTCTGTTGTATGTAGAATTTAGGCCCTTATTTAGAGTGTACTGCTTCCCTGGCAGACTGAATAACCTAGGCAGGGGGATTCTACCCTTCATCTTTTTTAGATATTCTATAAACCCCACTGATCACAAAGCTCTGTACGTGTGTTTTTACAAGCGTGGGTTTTTATGAGTGTGTTTTTAGGAGTGTGGGTTTTTTTTTTCTCTTCTGGGAGAACGTGCTGATAGACAAATCCTTCAAAATTTGGAATTAAAAGTTTGTACCTATACATTGTAACTTAGAAACAAAAGCAGAACATGCAAAAGGCGAAATATAGAGTTACAGAATCATAGAATGGTTTGGGTTGGAAGAGACCTTTACCATCAGGTAGTTCCAAACCCCTGCCATGGACAAGGACACCTCCCACTAGACTATGTTGCTCAAAGCCCCATCCAACCTGGCCTTGAACACTTCCAGGGAGGGGGCAGCCACAGCTTCCCTGGGCAACCTGTTCCAGTACCTCACCACCCTCACAGTCAAGAATTTCTTCCTAATATCGAATCTAAATCTACCCACTTTCAGGTTGAAACTATTACCCCTCATCTTATCACTAGATGTCCTTGTACAAAGTCCCTCCCCAGCTTTCTTGTAGGCCCCTTCAGGTACTGGAAGGTGCTATAAGGTCTCTCCAGAGCCTTCTCTTCTCCAGGCTGAACAACCCCAACTCTCAATATAAAAAAAGAACAACCAAAACAAAGGGGATAAATGAATGCTAAAGATAGATACTACGCCTTTCCTACAACAAAAGTTAGAGGCAAAAAGTTTGGGGTCATTTATCTTAATCTCTGAAATTAATAAAGCTTTTTTTTCCCCATTGGTTTAGCTCTATTTGGCTATGATCAAAAGAAGGAGGATAGGAGGAAGAGGCCTTTTTTAATCTTTAATAAAATACTCTTGGTGTTTTAGAAAGCTTATTGTTTTTTGGCTCCTTTGAAATGAGGAGATATAATCCTTGTGGAAAAATTTTCCATATTTTATTGATTGTTTGCAGAACAAAACATAAATGCTATATACAAAAATAAACATGAGAGCATGTACATGCATACTTGTTCTGAATTCCTTATGCTGTTTATTTTCAACACTGATAGTTCTTTGAGATATTTGAATATTCATGTGACAACATAGGGGTTATTTACATGAACTGAAACAAGAGGAAACTGGATGAAAGCACTATAAATCCTATGAATAAAAACAATATATTATAATTTTTATATTTCATAGTGTTCTGAGTTTGAAATAAGTAAAAGTTGTTTGTAAAATTTCTACTGGGTAATATTGTTCCATTTCTCAAATCAGCTTGTAGGTGCAATAAAACTTTCATGAACGTGTTACAAATTGCTTCCTCTTTCCTGTATAAATAAAATGCCGAGGGTTCCTAAATTACTTCAGAATTACAGCAAAGCTTTGGATTGAGTTGTAAATACTATAACAATGTATCAGTTTTAGAGTAATTACTTTGAAAATACAGATTACAATTTAAAGTCGCCATCTTTTTTTTTTTAGTTGATTTTAAATCCATGTCCATAATCATCCAATGCAATACAACTGTTTTACTCATCTTGTAGCCCTGCATCTGCTTCTACTATTACAGGAAATGTAAAGACAGTAGAAGAAAGATACTGTGGCTCTCAGATCATACTCTTCTCCTTTTACTCTAGTAGTAAGGGTAGAGATATTGTGTCTGCAAGAAGTAGTAACTTCTTTACATGACTTGTAAATAATTATCTCTCTGCATGTAGTTTACTGTGTTTATTGAATTATTGTCTCTGGCTTATTGCCGCTTTGTTTAAATATAGTAAGAGAGTAGTAACCTGCTCAAAACCTGCTATTAGTAAGGCAGCATAGAGATGAACCTTTAAACAAATATTTTCACTGTGTATAGTGTGCGCTCTTTGGTAGTGGGTATATTCAAGGGATTTGGTTCTGTTCTTGTAAGGTAATATTAAAACCTAATACTGAACTGTTTTCAATAATCATGTCTACCAGTTTGTTAGCATAATTAAATAATACTCTGTGAAAATGTTTAAAAGCATCAGATGAATTTATAAAATAATTTTATAACTTATTTGAGGTTTCAGTTTTTTAATAAAACAGAAAAAAAATAATCCACATCTCATATCATATTGTCATAGTTGTATTGGTTATGTGGCTAAAGTATCTTCAGGAGCTAAGTCTTTTATGCCCAATCTAATCCCTGTATACTTGTGTGTATGTGCTAGAGACACGTAAGATATTAATACAAGGTAAATGAGTGTTCACCGAGCTCTCTTTGCCATATGGCCCCTGTGGAGGATAGATGGCCCTGGCTAGCTTAAGCCTGCCATATGGACCTGGTGGAAAAAGGTAGGTCTTACACACAGAGCAAACCTACCATATGGACTGGGTGGAGCAATCAAAACTAAACACTTCTCATACACCAGGGCCTTTTACACAGAAGAATGTAAAAACATACATAATACATTACAGACAAAAGCCATTGAAAAATGGATCAATTGTTTAGGTTTAATATGATGCTCTCAAGCAGTGTCCAAAACTATATAAATAATCAGGGCTTATTTTGAAATAGTAAGGAGGATCATCAATCATTTACAACTGACTATTTTACTTTGCATTTAACATCTGCTGTATAATGGGACTGTACAATACCACCCTTAATGCTGTACAAAGATAGAACAGCCAGAAATAGTGATAGAGTTCAAGCAAAATTTCTCTGAATGTGATCCCTTAGGGTTTTTTTCCCCCTCCTGTTCTTAACGTGAAACAGAAATTTAACACCTTGTATAAGAGTTGTGAAGCAAGTCCAAAGAAAAGGCTTCGGAACTCCTAATCACAGAATCATGGAATTTTCAGAGTTGGAAGGGACCTCCAGAGAACATCTAGTTTTGGGGAATTGAGATTAAGCATAGGGTTAGGTCATTGGCTCAACTTTATTTCCTTTATGAAAACAAAATGATCTGTGCCAGCTGAAGCTCTGCTGTTTTGATGTCTAAGAAAGATGCAGTGCTACATCAGGAACACTCCAACTATGATTATACAAAAATATAGGAAAAAGGAGCTTAAATTAAAGGTGTATTTTTAAGATCTTATTTTCCATTTTCTTATCTGTTTTGATAATGATTTAGATCTTGTTTTCACATTTTTACATGTGAAAAGAAGTCAAGATCTGTTTTATTTTGCAAATAGGGATATTATTTAGGCTGATTTGTCCCTTCAGATTTCTGTCACAATCTTTTCCTCTTCTCTAACTGCATTTTTTCTCCTCTGATCTCTAGTTAGACTTGAAATTTCAACAAGCAGACTAATTTTGTCGTATCTTGGAGGGGGAAGAAACTATTGAAACAAAGAAACTTTAGAAACAGTAAGTGTTACTGAGAAAAATTCTTGAGAAGTAGGGAAAAGGTTGTAGGAAGCCATAAAATATGCTGAGTTACAGAAAAGCTAGGGTAAAGAAAAGACAGAGGAAAGTGATTCTGAAAACAATAATTAAGAATTTAGATTTTAGTTTTTGAACTTGCTGAATTGTACTAACATTTGGTAGAACAGCAGCCTTCATCAGTAGCACTGACTTCCTTTCAAAAACTGAAAAAAGATCACTGCAGTTGCTGTGGCTTGCTCATCTCGATCTTCTGGGTGCAACAATTCACAGAACCATGCAGGGTGGTCATTTCCTCATGCGTCTCTTGCTCTTTTACTAGGTGGGCTAAAAGCCAACCTACTATCAGGACACTGAATAAAAGTATTCTCCTTAAATATATAATGAACTCATCAGGTTGAGATAATAAAGCTTGTGCAATTTGTTTCAGTTTGTTTAGGCAGTAACATTTTTCACAGTACCATAATGGTAAGGACCTTTTGATTCCTGTTTATGTTTCCTGTTTCTGTTACAAACCTTGTTTATGTACAGTTATCACCTACATAAATAATCACAAAGTAGTAGAGAGCATTTGAACCATTTGTATTTTGCTTCTATTACATAGCATTTATAATTGCTTAAAGAATGAAATAATTTTTCAATTATGTTATTGGTGTAAACATTGTAACTTTTATAGAAATTCTGATGTGAAACAGAATTAGTAAAAAGGTCTGTCCCTGTAGTGGAGTTACAACACATATTTCCTTGATATTATGATATACTGTAGATAAAAGGCTGAAGGCAGTATTTCATTTCCAGGAAGTTTTTAAACTGCAAACTGGGTTACCAGCAAGTATATGGCATGTTTGCTGTGTAAGGTACCTTGATTTTCTGTATTTAATGTAAATCAAACTGATCCAGGTTACATGATGACTCCAAAATATTTTTTATTTTCTTAAATGAGTGCTGAATGTGCCCCATAATGTATAAATACATTAAGGATATTTTTTGTTCTTCTGTAATACATATTCTGATATATTAGCATAAATTACATATTCCAAGACATGAAGACACATGCAGGCCAAATCATAGCTGTATTTTCAACAATAAAAACAGTAAGAGCAAACTCACTTTAAAGTGGATGCCTCAAATGGAGCAGAAAACATTAGAGGTAAAACTTCTACATTATTCTATCGGTGAGCATCAAGCTAGTGAATGCCATAGAAATCTCACTAATGGACACATCCTGCCAGCTTGTTGTAGATGTTTGATGAATGAATTGCAAGAGGAATCATATCAGATGTAAAAATGCTTGCCTTTTCATTCTGAATTTTGTTTCTGAGCACTTTGAGGTTTAGTGATTTTGGTTTGTTTATTATTATGGATTTCTGTGAAAATCAGATATTAGGATATAATCTATAGGCAATGGGTTGAGAAATGTGGCTATAATATTGTAAAGAACTGTTTCTGATGCTATAAACTATGAAGCTCATATTGAACTCCCATAGGCAGACAGCCAAATTTCTATTAGGATATCATAACCATATAATCCAAAATGTGTACATCAATTATTGTCTACAACATTTGCATCTGAGTACTGGAACCATTCCATAGATAGACACATTAAGGACATTTATTATATTTGTTAAAAAAAAAACCCTGTGAAATCATTTTTAAAAGTGAGTTAAATTTAATTGATCGTCTCTTATGCAAGTGTGGGGTTTTTAGCCCCAAAACTGAGGAAGCCTCTGTTCTATACTGTTTCATGATACTAAAACAGCTCATTCATTTTGTACCTCTCCTGGTGAGACTTTGTCAAAATGAGGTGCTTCACATCCTTTTGTTTTCAGTAACAGTTGTTCGAAGAGCTATGAGAAGAGTTAAGATCTTGGAGTTACTAGATCATGTATTTCTGTAAAAAGTGTGTGTCACCATTTGGGTATTTAAGCAAAGAGTAACCATTATTGAACTATTGCTGATAAAACATCTGTTAGCTTAACCTCGTGGAAGCATGGCTGAAGGGCTTGACCAATGCAGTCCCCTAGGTACTTTCTTTTCAAAGCATGGTTTCTTCCTCTGTATTTCCAAAGCACTTGTAGCTTTTCCTTGCATAGTCAAGAATTCCTGAACCTATTCCCAAATATCCCCATACAATTGTGTTGGATGAGTTGATCTCTCTTTTTTTTTTTTTAATTATTTTCTTTTATTTTATTGGCATTTTTGGCTGTAAGAGTGAGGCACTAATACATCTGGGGTAGGAATTTTGGCATGGAGGAGGCTTGGGAACAGGTTTTCTTAGGATGTTTCTGTCTTGCTATGCATTTTTAGACTGGTCATCTTATTCTGTGGTCTAATTAATATATTGTCAGTCTGAATATTAGAGGTACTTGATAGTATACTTTTCATTAAATAACTTATTTAAATCCTGGACATTAATAGTATCTTACAAGAAAGTGAAGAGTATAAATATGCATGTTTTAAAAGTATTTGGTTTCTGCAAAAAGAACTGTCAGTGAGCATTCTATATATTTATCTAAAATCTGCTATTTTCTCATGTTATTTTAAGAAGAAACATGACAGAATTCTGTACAAATATTGAGTTAAACAAAACACATTAATCAACAGATCCAATTTTAGAAATTCTGACCACATGAAGATTTTTCTGCTGGGGCAGACTACTAGTATAAGCTACCATCAATGTAAAGTGTTTAAACCTCTTTTGTCTCCTCTATTAAACTTCTCTGACATATTTATTTGTGAAGCACAGTATTGACTTCTGTGCTGCCACTTTACACCAGGTGCCAAGCATGCCTGGTCAACCTCACCTGCCTGCCAGCGTTCTGGGGACAAGGGTATGGGACTGGTTATGTGTTGCTAAATGAACGACAGCTGACGAGTGTTGCATAGACACATCACTGTCTATTCATTTTGTGTTTGGGCATCTGATTCATGCTGTCAGCAGATTACCAAGAACATGGACCATGTGACAAGGCAGCAGGAGCACTGATGTTTAGTCTCCCATAATTGCAACATGGCTGGGTATGGACTTCTTGAAAATGTTGACTTTTTTTTTTTTCCTGAAGAGAATGAACATCGCAATTATTAACTGAACATAGAAAAACAGTGTGCATGCAAATACAGTTCCAGGTATTATCATAAAATCTTCATCTTCAGAGAATTATAAGTTACCAACTGTGCTCTTATCAAGAGTTCCCTTCTTACTACTGTTAGGCTTACAAAAAAGGAGTGTTATTTCAGCTGACAATGACAAAAATGCTAATATTAATATCCCTTATTTTTTAAAGAACCTTAAAGCTGCAAATAATAGCTGTTTTTCAACTTTCATGAAACATATCCAGGGGATTGTTAAGCCAAACCATGTGGCACTTGAAATAATCCATTAAAATCCAGCAAACTATATTTGTTACATTCTGTAATGGCTTTTTTCTGCATTTTGCAGTAACCATGCAGAGACAGTTAAGGTGTAGGGAGAAGCAGGCAGCACAAAAATACCATATATGCATACTGTGGATGTATTGCCGTGTGTATTGCTTTTGTCAGTTGAGGTATTCATATTTATGTCTGTCATTTTGAAAATGTGAGTTTTAGTGTACATTAATTATGCAGTCTTTAAGTCCAATCCCTAATTTAAAGTTTGATGTTAATCAGGAATTTAGCTCAGACTCAAAATACTTGGCTTGATCTTTTATTCTGCATATATTTAGGAAAGCTAGATGTTATAGTCAGGCTACCTAGGTGAGGGACCCAGCTTCTGTAGGCAATGCAGTGAAGGAGATTAAATGGCTAGTATCATGAATGGTGGGTTTTGATTTCTTAAGCAAGTATCTATCTACTGCATAGGTGATTGTGGACACCCCTCAGCATGACTTTAGAAAAATCTCAGAATGACACTTGTGAACCTGTAGGGAGAGACACATTTACACAACCCTCTGCATACAGTTATGCATATAAGCAGTTCTCATAGAATTACTATGAAGCCAAGAAACATTCTTTTTAGCAGTCAGTATTGCCTGACTGATGGAGTGGAGCTAGCAGAGTACTAATTGGGACATTCGACACGAACCAGTAATATACATGCATACTTTTTTTCAGCCTCCAAAGCACAGATGGCCTTAATGTGCATCCAGTCCTTGCCAGTAGCAGATAAGGATCTTTAAAAAAGAAATAATGGTCATAGTTCTCATAATTCAGAACTCCAGATTATAATATTATAAAATGTCTTGTATTTATACTAATATGTTGTTAAAAATGTAATAAAAATATTTAGTGTACCTTTCTAACCATAATTTTATTTTAAGAGTTTTTATTTGTTTAGGGTTAATTAATGTAAGTTACTGTCAGGTGTTCAAGATGTTCATACTATATATTTATCAGATATATGCAGAATCATCTCTGATTATTCCATTTCTTTTTTATTCCTGACCATTCTGTGCACTTTAAAAAATCATGTGAAAAATTCTGTGAGTGAATAGGATAATTTTAATTACACGGACAGAGAAACCATATAATTTTGTTTTGTGCATCATGTGTTATGATGCCAAAGTACACAAAGTGGAAATATCACTGGCATTTTAACATTCAATTGTATGTTAAAAAAAGTTTGTTTAAAAATATGAATGATAATTTATTCTGAAATATTGTGAAATCCTTAGAATAAATAAATCAGCTACTGCTGCTTGACCCAGCCCTAATCAGTAATAGGCTGCAACACAAGATAAAGGTTATTAAAATAATCCTTTTATTGAAAGAGAAAATTAGATAAGTTGCGCTGATTGACTCTGAGGCCCTCCTAGGGACATGTAAAATGAAGAATAAACTGAACTTGATCTAGTCCAAAAAGCCTGAAGAAATCCTCACAGCTGGAACATCACCACTAATTACATTTTTGCTTTTTGGATATATTTTGCCAACTCTTTCCATTCATTTATAGTGTTGTTATACCAGTGATTCCTTAACAAAACTAAACCACATGGTCTTTAAAGAAAGTATTTTTTTATATTTGTTATTTACAGCTATAAATCTCATTTGCATTGTACCACAGTTCTTGAAATAATAGATGAATTACTTGTACAAAATACGCTGTGTTAAAGCAACATGGTTTGGCTGTTCTGTTTATTTCTTGCTGAGTCAGGATAAATGTCTTGCTCCTGGGCACTCTTTCTCCCCTCCTTCACCACATAATCCCGATCCTATTATCCCTTTGCAAAGTGTTCGGCCACCTTGACTGTCCTTCTTTCCTCTTTTCTCAACTCAGCGTTCCTTGACTTCTTGAATAGTCCCTGTCTCCTTGTCAAGTCATCCCTGTTTCCAAACCCCCGTGTCCTGATTCCAGCCAGCAATACGTTCCCTTTTTTTCCCCCCTCTGTGTTTGTAGATAAATTGGTTTACAGGGTATCAACATAGAAGGGATATCACTGAACCCGGGAGAAGAGAGTTCCCTAATCTGTTCAAGGATCTCCATCAGGCTCTAATTTGCTACTATGGAGAGAACTCCAACTGCAGTATGCTCAGTGACCCTGTGCAGCAGTGAAGAATGATCTGTAGGGACTCCATTTTCATTAAGTGGATTAAAGAAATACTGGAAATGTATTAATTGAAACTCTCTTTTCCAGAAATGACAAACATCAAGTTAGAACATTGTATTTTCAGTGGTTAAAATCAGACAGAATTGTCAGTAAATATAAGTCTTACTGTTGATGGGCATTAAACCTACCTCCAAAGTGGACATATAAAACTAGACCCTTATGTACTTTTATTCTTGTGTAGTTCTTTACATGAAGTGAAAGTCTGCATATTTTGAAGGCATGCCACTTAGGAAAATGGTCCATAATGATAAAGTGATATATGGATGTATGAGTTCTGTAAGACCTGTTTGAACAAATATATGTGACTGCACTAGGTATAAAGCCATCATGTACAATGAACAAGTAGCTGTGGTCCTTTCTATGTAAGCTTTTAATCTTCTAGTCATATTTCATTATTGGTGAGTTACTGTTCCCAAAGTCCTCAGGCAAACATACCAAGCCAAGAAACAGAACTCGGTGGACAGCCTTTGCAGTAGTACTGTTAACTGTGAGAGCACCAGCCTCTTCGAAATGTTACAGAAACAACAATCAACTAAGTCTATTTAAATAATTGATAGTCTCCCCTTATTTCCAGCTGCCAGAGTTGCAAACGTTATTTTCAGAGTATTTGGGTGTCCTGGGGAAGTGTTTTTAGCATAAAAACAAGACACTAAAATGTAGATTAAAAAAAATACGTTTTTATAAGAGTTAGTTTTCGTACATTCCTTTTACAGTTCGTAACATCCTTCAGAGTCATCTCTCATTGCTCCTAGTTATGTGCAGGGTGAATTTTGAATTACCAAATCTCTAAAGCAGCCAAACGATATGGGAATTGAGCAAGATGATTAACTTTTTTTATTTTTAAATCTGCACGAAGTTGGTAAACATTTCAGTTCAGCACATGGGACCCCCTCTTCTTTTGTGTTAATATAAGTCAGCAATTATGGATTAGTTAAAATAGAAGAGCTTCTCACACCTGAAGCCTCTAACTCTGAGGAAGGTGGAATACAAAACTTTGTACTAAAGAGTGTTTGACAATGTAAACTAAAATCATATTAAGCCAAGTGGAATACATTGTTTTAAAACAAAAAAAGTGTGCACCAGATTTATGATGGTAAAAAGTGAAAACAGGATCCTCTTTCATCATTCAAATGGTAAGAATGAGCCTGCTTTAGGAACAAATACATGTGAAATATTTTACAAAGAACAAAAAGCATTAAGATACATTACAAAAAAACTTTAAATGATTATGGAAAGGCAGTTATCTGTATAGTGGTTTTTGGAGCCAGCTATTACCGCTTGCTTTCAAATCCTGGCAATATCAATATTCTCCAGTTTGATTGGTGACCAGTCTGAACTTATCCTACTTGCTTTTAGGAACAAAGACAAGAGAATGGCTACCTCTATTCATCTTTTATTGTTTAAATAGCTGTCACAGCTTCCAGGATGTCTGTTTCCATGTTATCTGGTGAAAGAATAAAATAGAATGGCAACAAACCAAACAGTGAAAAATGTTCGTTGCATTTGGCCCAAACCAGCTGCTGTTCGCAGATAAAATCTGGTTTGGACAAAAATAGTTGAATTTTGGAAACTGAGGAACAATGGATGGAGCGAATGTCGCATTTACAAATATTTTAAGGATATATGTCGCATTCAGACCTCCCCTTTTATGGTGATTTAGTTCATATGTCAAGGCACATATTCATCTCTGATCAGATACTGTAGAGGCTTGGGTAACAGCTTGTCCTGTCCTTGTGTATTTGCTAATTTATAACATCTCAGTTCCCACCACAAGCCAAGGCAGGCCTGGACACTTCTTTGTTCTGCCTTGTTCTTTCTTTTTTCCCCTTTCTTTACGCTGTTGTGCCCCCAACTTCGACAGTGGAGTCGTAGATTGACCCCCTTTCCCCTCTTGCCCCGACTTGTCTTCAAATGCTTCTTTTGATGCATTTAGACTGAAAATGCGAAATCTCTGTTTCCCAGCAAGAGCTTGTCATTTTTGCAGTGTTGCTCTGCTAGTAGGTTGACACATCAGTAGTTCCTTTGCATCAGTTTAAAAGATGTTAGGCTAATGATTATTTGGTAACAAAGATATCTCGTTGTATTGAGAAAGCAGGACTTCTGCAGGAGTGGAAGATTTTAAAATGCTTTAATGGCAAGAGGTCGTATTGTTTTGCTACTAAGATATGTGGTTATGTTTTAATTGGCTGTGTTTACAATGTGGTTTTTCTTAAAAATGCATTTTTTCAAGATTCCCTCAATCATTGCTTATCTCACATCCACAAATATCCATACTTCCTGTGTATAATATGTACATTTGCTCTGTTTCAAACATACTCATGCTCATAGTTTATTTCACATGGGACATCAAGAAAACAAAGTCACATTACTCTGACTTTTTTTTTTTTCTGAGTTGATGCTTCATTAAAATAAGTTCATAGTAAGTTCAGCTCTCTAGTCTTACCATTCAGTGTAAATTTATTTCTGCTATTTATTTTAACAAAAGAGTTTGAATGTTATTTTGAGTTCATACCACTCTAACCTTTTTTGAATTACTTTCCCTATTGCAAAACCATGCCACACATTGGTAGGAAAATCTTTGCAAACTTCACATGTTTGAAGCGTGCACAAAGTACAGCAAGCTTAACATATATTTAATTTTAAAGTAGAAATACAATAAAAAAAATTAATTCCTTGCTTAAATTCTCCGACGAGACCTGTGTTAGGAGCTTTCTGTATCTCAACAATTGCATGGAATCAAGGTTTGCGGAATTTTTAAGTCAATTTTATATGATATGTTTTAAAATACTTTGACAATTCGAGACCTAAAATATTAGTAAGATTCTAAGTTGTCTTAGAAAGCATGAGATGTCACTGATCCATTTCTCTGACAAGCCTAGAGGCAAATGATATCTTTTTTTAGTTTACCTTCTCATTTATATGAATCAACTTCACCATGCATACTAGTGATTAGACTCTTTCTTGCTGTGCCATGCAAGTCCAGTACCTTCACTGGAGCTATTGATATGAGGAAGTCTTTAGCCAGAAAACTCAGTGACATTACACAGAAGAGGTTTTTTAATATTTAATTTAATTTTATTTTATTTTATTTTATTCTATTCTATTTTATTTTATTTTATTTTATTTTTAAAATGTTGATTAGGAATCATTTGGGAAAGCCATTTTTGCAGCAGAGGAAAATGAAAGCATTAACTATACAATAATATTGCATAGTGTTTATCAATCTATTGTCTAACCAGTTTTGTTTAAGTTTTGGGTTGTGTCTTTTGATTAATGAAAGCATAACAATTCTGACAGCAGTTTGGAAAAAAACATTTTGTAGTGATTTTTCGCACTAGAATAGGATTTGAGAAGAAGAACTAGCAGGATGATCTGAGAACAGTAAGTTAGTTTGCAGTACCCAGGAATACCTATTTTTTTTTTTCTAATGAAGTGGTGAATATTTCTAAAATATTTTAAAAGTTGAGAAGAAAAGAAAAAATTCATATTTAGGGCCAGACTGTAGTATGTTACTGCAAAATGACTACAGAGATAGACATGTTGCTGTGGAGTATCATGAGGACAGAGGATACATTCACAGAGTACATTTTTCAGAGCCTGCTTTGAATCTCGGTAAGGCAGAGAGAAAGAGGTTCAATAATCTACAGACATTTTTTTCTCAGCACTTTGAGACATGAGGAACTTAAATAAAGCTGAAAAAATCTTTTATAACTCTGAATGGGCTGAAGCTTTCCTTGGCCAACATCAGTTCCTTTCACAAAGCCTTGATAAGCTTTTGAATGATGACACGATGAGAAAGCAATAATTGTGGCACAAACTGTGACAAATAGGGGGCATGAAATGGGATCTTAATCCTTGTGTAGGCTACTGTCAGCCTGAGCCACAGTGAAGTAGGAAGAACTGTTTCCATGGTAGGACTGATCTCACCAAAAGTAGATCTTTCCATCTAAGCTAGTCAGCTTAGGCTTCTCTTACAAACATTTCTAGATGATTTGTCTCTGCCTGTGGCAGATGCCTGTAATAGTTCAGATGGATTAGTACTTTAAACTGCTTCTCTCCACTTGCTATAGAAAGAGTTAAGTGGGACCAGCCCAGAAGCAGGTCTCCAAATGCCTGTTTGGGTATTTCTGTGGAGAGACATAGTGGATGAGGCTTTTATTCTAGCACTGTAAACAGTGGCCAGCACAACAGAGCTGGTGAGCAGATGGGGCAAGAAATCTGTACCTGAATGTGGTTGATGGAGATTGCTTTCTTCTGGAGTAACGGTGAATGGGGACTGTTGGAATGAACTGGGACTTTGAGTTACAGTTTTCTGGTTGTGTGGCTGTCAAAGCCTCCACTCTAACCCTTTGTTGCTGCAGATTCCAATTTTCCTGGTCCTAGACTGTGTCCACTTAAGAAATACTGCACCCCAGTCAAAGAGAGAGCTCTTTTTAGGCAACTAGGATCAGAAATTTCATATAATAGAGTTCCTAATGTTAAGGATAGGATAAATAGAGAAAAGTAACTATTATTGAAACTATAATTAAATAAAGTGCAAAAAGAAATAAAAAATACCCTAAAATATGTATATCTTCAAATACATTATGTATATGTTCAGAGCCCAAATGGAAAACAGCATGTCTGACAAACTCTTCTGTAGTCAAATAGCTGTGCAGAGATCTGCATAATACCAAGAGTACATTCTGATGTCCTTGTGTTGTATTGAGGTACATCAATATGTGTCAGTTAATGACTAAGCCCTTGGTAAGAAGAATATGTATAGATATATGTATCTACATGTACATATAGAAAGTTTTCCTTTTGAAGAATTAAGATTAACGTCTGGTGCAAAGAAATTGACATAAATTTCTGTATCATATCAACAGTAGCCTAAAAATATTTCAAAAAGTTAAAAAAAAAAAAAAAGAAAGGAAAAAAAAAAAAGAAAAGAAAAGAAAGTGTCAGGGTATGGCAGTTTCTGTTAATTGTGGAGTTTTTCTTCTACCCCCCCTACTTTATAATCTGTTAACAGATTATCTGTGAAACTTTAATCTTAGAAGTCTTCAAGCTGTGGGAGTTTTTTCCCTGTTGTGATGTCAGAACTGATCAGATCTGATTGTTACAACGATCCCACTAAGGAGTTTAGCACTAATTATTAGAAGATGTCCGTGCTTAAAAAAAATAGGCCAGTGATTGTAACCATGCTGTTAATTTCATGTATTGTTCAGAGCGTGTTTCAGTTGTGGGAATCAGGTGTGCTTTCGTGATTAAAAATGCATTGAGGAGCTGTAGTTTTTCTCGGTGTTGCAGAATCTTCTGAGCTGTAAGTGAAACTATTAAGAGTGGGAAGGGTTAATTGTATGGGAAGCTTTGTGTTCAAATACTTCTCGTATACAAAATATATGTCATGCTAGAAAATATTCTATTGTCAATCCAAATAGAACACAAACTAAAATGAGATAATTGGGAAGGTGCCCATAAAGGCAGCCTGAATATATTATCACAAGTGTATGTGAGATAATATTTGTTTTAAAAAGATTCTATGGCACTGTAAACTCAGTCTCATTAGAGACTGCATTTAAAAGGCTTATAAAGTTACTCATTAATGTTATCTTGTTGTATCTCCACAGCTTTTTCATTAAAGAAAATTCAGCAGAAAGCATTTTCTCCTGATAGCAGGAACCAATTTGCAATAAATGTTCTGGAAACCACTAGGGAAGCCATTACTGAGGTCTAATAAAAACAGACAAGCGTAACTTGTTCTATATTTTTGTTTCAATCACATACAGATGAGACCCCGCTCTCCACACCAACCGCAAGAGACAGCCTTGACAAACTTTCTCTAACTGGGCATGGGCAACCACTACCTCCGGGTTTTCCATCTCCTTTTCTGTTCCCTGATGGATTGTCCTCCATAGAGACCCTTCTGACTAACATCCAGGTAGGCCTTTCTGCAGATCAGCTTAAAGGGATGGAGAGGAGCCAGCTGCAGTTTTGTCTAAATTAATATAACCATTCTAGCTTAATCGGTTCATAAGATTATTTGGATCAACTAATTTACTGAAACTTTGTAGCAATTTATGTTTTAAAGGAACCACAGCAAACAAATGAATTTAGAAACTGTCAGATACAGTACATAAAAATACAGATTGTATATTAAACCACAGCAGAGAATTTGATGAAAATTACATTGGTGTGTTTAACTTTTATCTTATGTACTCTTTTTATTACAGGCTAATGAAATATATCTTATTGTTTATGTCATTTACTAAGTAGAGGAACATTTCTTTAATAAATAGTTACTTTAAATTGCTGGAGTGCCAAGGTGGAAATGATATTTAAAGCATTTGAAGTGTGTCTCACATAAAAGCATTCACAAAAAGCACTTTTATAAATAAGCTCATTTCACTGAAAGTACTGCCTTCGAAGAATAGATTTCAAAGGGTATTACTAAATTTTCTGCAGATTTCCTATTCAGTAGTCACGATGTCTATTGTGTGTATGGTACAGCCTGATTCAAATATTATTTAAGGTATACACAAGCATGTAGCTTGGAGTGAAAACGTTAGTGTTTCACATTAGAACAAAGAAATCTTTTATCCACAAATTCAGCGATCATGTGTTCTCTAGATGCAACTTTTGCAACAATACGATTACAATACGATTGTATGTTGTGTGCAGAAGCAAAATGATAGTGCAGGAAATAATGCAGCCATGTTGTACTCATTCCAGATAAGCCTCGTCTATGCAGCTACTAACTTCTAATGTATTTGTCACAATATTTTTCCCTGCTCATTCCTGCAAATGCATAAAATCAATTCTATTCTATTCAGCAAAGGCTATGGCAGAGTAGGGCCAAATTTCGCTCACTTTACTTTCTTAAGCAATCTCATTAAAGTTTATGGCACTTCAGAGTTGTTTTATGAAAAGTATATGATCCATTCATTGGTGATATTTTGAGATCTAATAGTGAAAAAACCCTGCTGCTTAAGAATAAAGTATTGCTATATCTGCCTGGTCCGAAAGACCGTATTTGTGATTGCTTTTTGTGGTTCTGAGACTTAGGGTCTTGAAAATTTAATTCATAAACCAAGGTAATTGTACAACAGTTAGCATTCCTCTGACAGATCTGCTGCAAACTGTAAAGTATTTTTTTCTAAAGGAAGAAATACAGTTAGCAAAGTATGTAATGTTTTAGCTGTGCATGCATGTACAGGAACGTTCTTAGTAATTTTTTTGACAAAAGTGTGCACTTAATGTCCCTAGACAGCAACCTAATGAGCGAAACATTCAGCATCAACAGGTTAGCTAATCTTGTGATTGAATATGAGAGTGCTGCACTGCTTCACGATAAATGACCAGGATTAATTTGCCAAGAATGCATTCAGTTTTGGTTTACAGAAAATGTGAACATGAAATTCAGTCATTACTTTCTTTTTTAAAAAGCCCAACGAACACCCTAATCTTATCTGGAGTGAAAAGCTAAAATGAAAGGCAACTTTGTGAAGAAACCAGAGACTTCTTTGTGCCTTCTCTCATTGTGCTTTTGTACTTTCTCCTCCTTACCTTGAGGTTCTGCATCATGGCAAATTATCTGTCAGGGTAAACAGCTGAGACATGAGTACTTTTTGATTTTTTCAGTATGTTACATGTTTTCCATAGATCTCTGGGAATCCTTTCATATACCGTCAAGGCATTTTTGTCCCCCATAGATTTAATCTCTATCAGGACAACATTAGAAAAACACTTCATTGGGGCGGTGGGGGGGAGAAAGCGCTAATTTAATTTTCCCACCTGCGTAGAAGTATTCTCCTTGAAACAGTAGACTCTATTACAGTAACCTATGCACAACAGTGGCAGTGTCTCTAATCAATGCCATTTAAAATCTTTTCCGTATTTAGCAATTACTGCAATGAGAGGGGGCTACCTACCTGAAACACATGATGCAATTAGTACATGGGTCAGAAGTACTCCTGTCTCTGGGTAAATTCCTCTTTGCTCTCCTTTGGTCCAGGTGAATTTTGCATCCCTTTCAGTACAGAGGTCTGGATTCAAAGGGGAGGTGGAGCAGGAAGATCCTTCACTGTTCTCTTGTTGCAGCTATGCTAGCAATGCAGCAGGTGTAACTTTCTAGAAAAGATCATCTGGCCTACTGTCAGTTCACTGCCTCCAGTACTAAGGTGCTTTTGAAACAAAAAATAGCAGAAATCTAGCCAAAGGCTAGATGAATGGTTTTGGTAAATGCTGTTCTTTTTTCGCTGGAGTCGTGCGTGATGAAAATACAGATGTGTCCCTTCACAGGAAGGGTGTATGTCTGCTCGTGAAATCCAAGTGTACATCTTCATTAGGTCATGGGACTGGGGAGCATGCACGACCTGCCACATGCGGTGTTAGTGGTTGCCTATATTTTAGGGATATGATAGTCATGTGAATACATAGGCAAGCATCCTCTGGCAACAACAATGGTAGATACCTGTGCTGTGATACTCTTGTGTATATTCAGTTGTGTGAAGTGCTGGATCTGGAGGATCTGCATATTATAGACCTTGGGTGCCTCCAGAAGAGGTTGTAGAGCATGTCTTGGTTTAAAATAGAACAGGATTAGGGTACTTTATGGGCACTAGAAACTCTAATTTTGACCTTTGTCTGAGTAAAGAGGATCCTAAACCCTGCCATGGAGACAGTGGTTTTGGGTATGTGGGCAAAAACTTTTAAACACTTTTGATATTTGAAATCAAAATGTGCTAAAAGTCTTGCAGGTGCTGAAGAGCTTAGGTGATTAAACTTGGCACTTGGGAATTTACTTACTTCCATTTTTGAAGCCTGAGTCATCCTTTAAAATTGGCCACTAAACACAAGCAAGTCTGTGTCTTCCATCCATACTAAAGCTAAATAGATAGCCCCTAATGACTAATTCGTAATTTTAGGCAAATGTTAGACAAATCTATTTGCTTTCACTGTCAGCAGGGGCTGCTAGTTAGGTTTATTTCCTTTTGCATATCATATATATGTTTTTCTTACTTCTCCATAAATACATATTGAAACAAAAGTACAATGTTTAATTATTTGTACATTTAAAGAGGCCATAATAACAATATACAGTACCCTGAACAACCAGTGTTTGTGTCTTCCAATGTTTATGTCTTGCTGGGGACTGCTGAAATACAAATAATAAACTGTAGCAAAATATAATTAAACAAATACTCATATAAAATAAAGATATGAGACTGGGGACATATTTTCTTATTCAGATGTATATCTGCACATCTAAAAGGAAGAGAAAATAAATTTCCCCAGAGAGCTTAAATTAAGTGATATGTCTGTTCCTTCCCAATGTATATTTCTTGATGTCTTCCGGATTAAATGCTGGAAGTCTTGTGCAGCTGCAGGGAGGATGAAGGGTGATGGAAGGTGGGTCACAGCAAAACGCTGTGTGGGTGCTAGTGAGAAGGCTAAAGATGTTTCCGAACCCCTCACATAAGTTCACCTTTCTGAGTCATGGCCTGATTATGCCATAGTGTGTTACATCCACAGCCTTGTATGATACTGCAATGTTCCTGGGTAATAGTAATGTTCTTTTAAGCTTTTAGAGGCTGAATCTTTACTGTCCCCCAGCTGAATTGCCATTAGTATCTAAAGGCTGAATTAGTTGCATCCTGATAGCTGTATTTTTCTGTCAAGACTCTATTGTATTGGCACAGTCTTGTTGCTAAATATTTTTAAAGAGATATGTAAAATAAGTTGCATGTTTCTCATTGATTTTAATAAAAGAAATTCATGATTACAAACTAAATTCCCACATGAAAACAAAGCAAACTACTGGCTTTATTGCTGTGAGTCTCCTGCACTGTTACCATCTATGACTCAATACACAAGAGAAAAATATTGTAAACACTGGATAAAGTAAAAATCACAGTTTTACTTCATGTTATTTTCTTTATCTTTTACTAAAATTCAAGAGAATAGTTTTATTTTTCACAGAAAAGATTAATGGGAAAATGTCATTTATACTTGCGCAATATGTCTTTATCTGTGATGGAGATATTCAATCTGAGATATTACAAAAATGTCTTTCTGAAGTCATCTGTAGAGATAGTCAAGCTGTGTTATCTTACTTTGCTTAGATTACTAAGTCCGGAGTCAGTGACAAATAGAAATATAGAAATAGAGAGAGAAATATAGAAAAATAACCTGACAAGTTAACTAAAAATATATATATTGATTTTTTTTGCAAGTCTTTCACTGGATAGTTTTAATGATGAGAGCATACAAATTATATATCATTTCCTGACTAAAAGAGAAGCAATGTTATTTGAAAGCATTTTCACAATGAATAGCTAATATTGCAAAAGGAAACCCCTGAGCTACAAATCTGTGGAAGCTAGAAGGTTTGACTAGGAAGGCTTCACTGTGTGCTTGCCTTGTTCTTCTAGTTTTCCTTTTTCACTCACTGTGGATGATTATTTGAAACAGGATATGATCTTCTAGATAGACCACTGGACTAGCTAATAAGGCCATTTTGACGTCACATATAACTGTGCAGCTAACTAAATTATGTCAGGTGGAACACACTGTAGATGTAGCTAGAAAGAGAAAGAGCTTCTATATACCTTCCTCTCCACCCCTTTCAAAATAGACAACACACTACTTCCATTTTTAAAAAATAATGATGGGTAATACTGGCTTTAAGGCTGAGTTGAGGTTTGATATGAGTTTAATTTCTATAGGATCAGTAGACTGCTCTAACATGATGCTGTTTTCGGATACATTGGAGAATGGGAAGAAATATCAACCATATATCAAGTCAGCTTTTTATTTGGGATATTTCTGAAGAATTTATTGGTGGAAAATATTAAAACAAATGCATTAAAGTAAACAAACAAAATCAAAATGATCTATAAATCTCCAGGGGAAAAATGTCCATTTTTGACATTACATTGAAATAAATAAAATATTACCAGTTACAGAGAAGGGAAGAATGGCATGCCATGTTTAAGGCCTGGCTCCAGATACAGCCATACTGTATTGAAAACAAATCTGGAACCTGAGCATGTTCACTACAATTATCATTATCCAGCCTCCATAACATCTGACCTTCCCTAAAGGGAAATATTTTCTTTTTGTTAATGTCCTGTGTTGCCCTGTATTTCCCATTGTCATTGGCAGCATATTGATTTAATATCAGGTTAGAGGATTAGCTATAGCAGATATAAGTTGGACATACTGTGTTTTGTATAATCTTTTACAGCTGATCCCACTGGGAGAATTAATAGAATTTCGTGCAGCTCTGAAATTGGTATTCCTGTTCCAAGGGGCACTGATGATTTTTAGATGCTGCACTTTTTAGCTGTTTTGCTCACCCCCTTCTGCATTGAATACAGGGCAATATTGAATGTTTCCAGTATTTTTGCATTAGAGCCGTCACTGGCAGCAACAGCACTTTTGCATATGCATCAGTTTGGCTCTACTGCAGTTGGGTTTTTTTCCCACGTTGGACGCCTACTGATGTGCACTGATTTAACTTCTAAAAATGAAACTTAATTTTGTGTAGCTTGTAAGTAGTCCCTAGTGGGTCTTGGCTCCAAAAAGCTAATATTTTTCAGACATAATCAGCAGCAATAGGTAATGTTATTACCATTAGCTACGTTAGCAGCAAGTATAAAAAAAGGAAAGGTTGAAGGAGGAAGTGTGGTGTAGAAATTCAATAGAAAACGTAATATGCTTTCATCAGCTTCGTACTTTGCAGCAATTCTTAATATAAAATTAAGAATTTTTAATTAAAATGTAACACACATCAGTGTTACATTCTAGCATTATTCTCCATGTTTATTCATAATGATTGTTTCATTTTTAAGGAACACCAAAATACTGTGTTTTGTCAGCCAAGGACAATAATAGTTTAATAGTAATTTATTTTAAACTGCTACTGATAATACAACCAATCAACACATTAAGTGGTGCCAACATTGGCATCTTGCTAAATAATCTCTAGGCTTTGCACTGAGAGTACATCTTTCAAAGATAAGTCAACAAGAGCAATCAGAGCAGAAAATTAGAATTTGGTATCTTAGAATTAAAATACAGCTAAACTAAAGTTTTAATTGGGGTGATCTAAAAGGGCACTTGATGTAATGATCTCTTTCATTTGTTACTAATTGTTTGTTCCTGATGAAGAAGAAACATGTACGTGAACATAGTTGAATTGAGTAAAGATGGCAGTTGCTTTAGGAGCTCGATTTTATTGTTAAGATAATTTATAAGAATTTGGGAGGAGGGTGTTTGCAGCTTTAAACTTACTTGACAATACGCTTTTCATCAATGAATACTTTTCATGTAATTTCACTTGGTCTGGTTTATTAGTGATGTAGATGAATCACATGTTCCAGTAAGTGATGAATTGGAGAAGATTAAAATATTCTAGAGTTTAAACGTAAGCCAGAAGCAGGTATTGATAAACAGCTCCTAATTCAGTTTCTTACTATCTCAAATGTATCCCGCATAGAAAACATAGTTTATGATGGTTGTAAATGTAGGAGAATCTGGTGGGGGGAGGGAACTTTTTAAAAAATATATTGGAAAGGCTCTACAAATATTTCAAATTGTGTTTTACTTTGCATATATCTGTAGAGCTTCATATTTAGCATTATGTGGTTTTCTGTAGTAGTCATCCAGGTTTAATATTCAACACAAAGTATATTTGTGTCTTAGCTATTTTGGAACAGCATTTGGTTCTTTTAAAGAAAACAGCTAAAACTTTAAACATGTTTGTAAGTGCATTTGTTGTGTTACCCTTGTTAGATATTTTCAGATGTGGTTCTGCACTTAGGTAGTCTATATCATTTTGATGACCACCTGGGCCTTAAAGTCAGAAGGTGTTGAGTGCTTTCAGCTCCTGTGGACTTTTAAGAGACTGAAGTGTAATAGAGCTGCAAAGCATTAAGCTCTGAGTGAGACAAAACTCTAGGCAACAATTTAGTTAAGAATGAGGATGAGGAGTACTGAAAATAACAGTCTCTAAAAACAGACTTAAAGAGGAGTTTGAAGGACACAAATTTCAAAGCAGGCATTAACACTGGGAGGACTAGTGGGATAAACATGCAGACTAACACTCATGGAAAATACTTTTTCCATTTCTGAAGTATCATCATGCTGGCTTCTTTTTCCATTCCTTTTTGGAGATATTTCAAACAATTTTAGTGAAAAAGCGTGCAATCCAGAATCCAATTTGGGAAGTATGCTTGAGGGGTGAGGAAGCTTACTGGGGAGGTAAGGGATGGGATTTCATGTCTGCAGTGTGGTGGTTCTGAAACCATTTCTTGAGAGTGAACCTTTTATCTGTCAGCTGAATGCTTCCCTAGCAGAGCTATTGGGGACTGCTCTTCAGTCTCCCTTGTTAGCATTGTTTTGCTTTATATCAGTAATTAAATCTCTGTTGGGTCAAATTATCTCT
Organism: Podargus strigoides; assembly: GCA_028020825.1. Classification (NCBI taxonomy): domain Eukaryota; kingdom Metazoa; phylum Chordata; class Aves; order Caprimulgiformes; family Podargidae; genus Podargus; species Podargus strigoides. The sequence goes on along the minus strand of CM051622.1, from coordinate 41,141,960 downwards.
ACAGCTAAGTTGTCAGGAGACTTGCCTAGGGTACAGAAGTGTTAGGTTCATATCCATGGAGGTTCATATATGCATGTCCATGCTTAATTATGTACTCTATTATGATAGCTTCAAGAGGAGAAATTCAGGTGTAGACCTAAGAGCCTGATGACCAGAATTCCAGAAAATGAAAAAGGAAATCTTTCTTCTTTCCGTGTTCATTTATTTCAATTCCATTTCTCCTCCTCTTTTTCATATCCTATCTCCATGTCATAACTACCTCGTTGTTAGCTGTGCCAGAATCTTCCTGTTTCCTTGCCGAAAAAGGAAGGAATTGTGAAGCTGAAATTCTCAGGAGAAGTTTAGAATAGGCTGAATCATTATTTCCTGATACAATAACAGAAAAAAAAAAAAAAAAGGTAGAGTTTATTTCAGCCATCCCAGGTCAAGAAACTGAGAGATGATTGGATTTTCTTCTCTGCTGTGAGATAAAAATTGTACGAGGTCAGGGAACGGACTTTTTAAAACAGAGGTATCTTCCTGCTTTGTGACTGTCCTCTGCTTAGCATAGCAATAACCCTGTCTTCCTTGGAAAATCTATGAAATAAGAAAATAGTTGAAAATAATAATAATTAAAAACAATAAGGAGCAAAATGGCAAGCCTTTAAAAGAGCCTGTCTCTCTTTCGTAATTTCCATTGGCTTGAGTTATGCGAGAGATTGAATTTGCCATTCTGTGGGTGATGTGATTGTGAGACTGCCAATTCTTTTTCAGTGGGACAGGTTTTTGTTTTGGTCACAGGGAAGTGCCTGATGTAGGCTTGTCTCTTTTATCTCTTACAAAGAATAAACCTATCCCTAGAACTTTTTCACATTAATCATATGGACAGTCAAAGGTGAGTTTGCATTTTCTGGGAAAACTTGACTCCTGGCTTTTTACAGATTTTTGTGCACCTGTTAAAATTAATTCCAGTAAAAATTTACTGTTGATAATTGAGAGGCTTTGACCCAGGAACAGATTTATTTCATTTGTAAAATCACACATGACTAATCAAGGAAAAATACCATAGGTTATTTATTATGTCAGCAGTTCTAACATTCTTCAAACATTATCCAATGTTGTTTTTTAACAGGGTCTGCTAAAGGTTGCTATAGACAATGCCAGGGCTCAAGAGAAACAGGTCCAACTGGAAAAGACAGAGCTGAAGATGGAGCTCTTCAGGGAACGAGAACTGAGGGAAACACTTGAAAAACAGTTGGCTGTGGAGCAGAAGAACAGAGGTATATTAATTAAGCAGACATAAACACCTTGTAATTTATTTCCTTAGGAAACCTAATTTTTCTATCAAACACCTGTGTTTGATCAAAACTTTGCCACCTTACTTCATGTTATGTCAAGGCTGACTGCAATGCAGGAAGTTTTACAACTTGCCTGATTCTGTGTAGGATCTTCATGAGATATAAAATAAGGACCTTCCTTTTTCTCAACATTTTTCTTGAATATTGCTCATTACATCACCAATGCACAGCACAATTATAAATACCATAGGTACTGTTATGGACTTTGGCAGGTTGTTATCATTACAAAAAAGGATAGCTACTTAATACAAAGACAATTTGTATCAAATTTAAGAATCTGCACGGTTTTACAAGCTGTTGTCTCTGTTCATATGTGCTAAGGTCATATATTGCATATTTAGGCGAAGTGTATGTAATAAATATAAAGATAATAGTAATATATAAGTCCTTTATGATGCATTGTAGATCAAACACATGTTTGTAGAAGGAACAGTTAAGGTTATTATTGATAAGGCAGTAGCATTTCAAACATTAGCATCAGCCCACATAAGCATATATGTGTTTAAGATTTTTAAATAGTTTTATTGATAGTAAAGGTAAGGAAGTTTACAGTGATTTGCATTAACTATTTGCATTACGAGCATGTTCCCATCTTTCTTTATGGGTCCGTTTTTCTGTACATGTATGTCTTTGCCTTTAATAGTGTCTAATAATTGCAAGGCACAGTTAACCTCTGGGGCTCACCTGCAGTTTAACACAGATCATGACAAGTCAGATATGTATTTTTGCAGGACTAGAGTTATAACTCTGTTCTTGTCCAGTTTAATTTGCTGGGAACCAGTTAAATAGGGAATCCCGAGAGCACTTGGATTCACAACCAATATCATTATGCCTTTAACTAAGATGCTAACAGTGAGTACACAATGTAATCCTGTTTCATGCCTTGACCCATTAAAGGGTGGAACTGTCACATCATTAATTTCCCTTTTTTAACTGTTGAGAATACATTTTTAAAAACAATTACTATTAACAATTATCAAAGCTGTGCAATGAACCATCCGTTTGTCCACAACTGGCCTATTTTTCTCAGTATGGTTGCACTCATTACACTTTTAAAGTAGTTTTGTAGAAGAGCTTGGTTCTCAACCTAGCTCTGTGTCTCACAACTGCTCAAATATGTATTCCTTTTTAGAGTTAGGTAATGATCATATGCACAATAGGAAAGGTTGGGGAGGACCCATCTGACCTTACTTGAGTTTTGCCATCTAAAAGTTTCTTTCTGGTCAATAGAGAAAGAGCTTCTTATATCCTGTTCTCAGACAGGTGGGTGGGGTCAATTGCACTGTGAAGGGTTCTTTCTCTTCCCTGTAACTCCAGAGGGAATATAGTTGACTAGGCTGGACTTAAACACATATGTTTCGAGCAGTTAAAATTAAGCAAAATGAATTTCACTCAAAGTTGTATGTCAGGAAAGAGAATGGAATAGTCCTTTTTTTTTGTTCAGGGTACTAAAATAATTGACAGTGTTATTTTCAGCATGATGCATTACCTGCTTTTTTATATGTATCCCTCTAATGATGATATTGCACTGATAAAAGAGTCAGACCAAAGAGGAATGAATTTGAACACTTTAATGGTGGTATGCAGACAAGCAAATATAATGAGGATGACTATCTCTGCTAGTGGATATTTGTTACAAAAGAAAGAAAAGTAATGGATTATTCTTTAAAATGAATAGATCGAAGTAGGAGAGGAAAAATAAGGCCAGTTTGTAATTATTGTGAGAATTTATTCTTCAATTAAAGGTAGAAAAATACATAGGAGGCTTTGCCTACTGTTAGTTTTCCAGACAGCAAGTGTCATGTCTTAAAGAAAGTTTCACATGTCTTAATGGAAGCATGAGCAAGATGGGAGAAGTGTACCATATCCCTGTTAAGAGATACTGTATGAAAAAAATTAAATACAGTTAAAAGCTACAGCACAGAAACACGAGTCACTGTGTCACATACAGGTCAAAACCCATTAGGTGAACGGGATCTTCAGCATTAGGCAACATCTATCTTTTTCTCATTGTTTTCACACAAGTCAAATATCTTTTTCTTTAGTGATTGTATCTGAGTATTTTTGCCATTAAACATTAAATTCACTACTGCTACTCTATGTTCTACAGAGCTGCTTTTTTACAGTACTGTTTCCTTCCTTTGTAAATATTCCAATCAGTGATTCCTAAGGCTGTAGGATGTGTCTCATCAACTAGTAAAAGTAGGGTAGTATCTCTTCTGTGAACAGCTACACAGTAAGGGTTTGCTAATTCTGGCTCTGGCTGCTGTTGTCACATCTACAATGTGTCAGCCATGATGACATTTTAATTCAGAAAGCAACATATGTTTCCTTCTCTTTTATTGCAATCACTTTCAAAGTACTTATAATGAAAACATTAAAACCAGCAATGATTCAAAATGTATTTAGTTTAGCCTTTGTATAGATACTAGATGGTCTTTGATAGTATAAGCTAATTAGCCTGTAAAGTAGTTGGTACTATACAAAATGAGAAAGAGCCAAAATTCCAAAGTCTTGGATGTAAATTATGTAGCTATCCTGACTACAAGGGTATGTGCTTATATTCATTTTGTGTCTGAATGGTTTTGTATAGCAACACAAAATATCCAAGATCATCCAAAAAGTGGTTATTCTTAGCATGTAAGTAAGTATCACAGACTACTGCAAATGGGGAGTATGAACTGGTGGAAGTATATTTTTACCTTTTCCAGCATTTATCCTTATGCCTGTACCAGAGGTTACTTTCGAGTAAGATACAGGGCTAGATAGATCTTGGCAGCTAAATCTAGTATCACCTAGTATACCTAGTATCTGATTTTGGTAAGGATAATTCTTTTAATGTGTGCCGAAATTCTTTAGTGAATAGTTTAGTAGATATTTTTTTAGTTAGTGTCAAAATAACAGACTCTTCAGGAAAGGGTTATCCAGGAAGACCTTATGAGAAATCAGCTTCTTACGTGCACATCCCTGAAAACCCTCAGTGTCCCGCGTAAGAAGGTTTGAGGTATGGTGGTGGAGAGAATGATATGCTCTATGACTTTACATTATTTCTTTAGAGGCTCATTTTGGCTTGCATCGAGTAGAAAAATTGGTTCACATTACCCTTTTCCATCAGGAATGTGACCTGTGATATGTTCCTTCAGTTAGGGATCATGCAAGTTTTACTTTTGGGGTTGTAAGCCACTGGTAACATGAAAAGAGAAGAAAAGAGGAGAGGAAACTGTGATGAAGTTTCATCCTGATCTTGCAGTCCTTTTCCTTGTGAAGTTTGAACTGAAAAGATACAAGGAAAACATTTTTCTAAATTAGGGCCTTCTAATGCTTAATTTTAAAATACTCCATTCTTTCCCAATATTTTCCCTCACATTTTACAATGCAAAGTAATATTTACTTAGCTGGGGAATCCAGCACCGTAAAGAATTTGCTATGAGTTCTTTAAGATTAGTTGGCTGATGGGACAGGAGCAGCCAGAGAGCAAGAAAGAGAAAATAGAAAGACAAAGGGAAATGTAGATAAGAAAGAAATATGGAGAAGAGAATAGACACCAAGAGGTTGGATGACTTGCAGGAAGCAGCAGCTTGCAGGGGAATTAGAAAGCTCAGGACCTTTCCCTAAGGAATGAGGACCACAGCAGGGTTGGGGCTGAATATCACCTGCAGTTTTCAATACCATGGTATAAAACAGTAGCTCTTTGAATATCCCAGTGTGATTCCAGCAAATTTCAAGCAATTTAAATTGGTATTGTATAATTAATCAATTTATATTAACTGTTGCAGTTGTAGCGTTCCTTGGGACTCTTAAAAGGTAATCATGTAGCCACGTTTCAGATCTGCATTTCAGTATACTGATTTTCTTTTTTTCCTAGCAATAATTCAGAAAAGGCTAAAGAAGGAAAAGAAGGCAAAGAGGAAATTGCAGGAAGCACTTGAATTTGAGACTAAACGACGGGAGCAAGCAGAACAGACACTGAAACAGGCAGCTTCAACAGATAGTCTCAGGGTCCTAAATGGTAAGAAACCAATTTTTGCCTCTGTGTCATTAACTTTCAATTTAAGTGGCAAAAGAAGCTTGTTGTATTGAAAATGTATAACTTGATGAGAAGGGAAAAAAAATATCTCTTTCCTTCATTCAACTGATGCCTTTCTCTTTGTTGTTTTGTTAGTTTATATAGAATGTGGAAATAAACTCACTGGAAAGAATGCCCAAACTAGGACAATTTTATATTACTAGTTGGAGAAGTCAGTGGTTTTTTTCTTCTTCTTTTTCTCCCTCCCTTTATGCTTGAAAAATCTATTGCTCATTAATCTTCCTAGTCTAACAAAAAATTGTCCTGGCCTCCAGTCATTGTTCAACATTAAAAAAACTGACAAAGGTTGATTGTATTGTAATTCAGCATTGGAGTAACAGGTTGTAAAAAGGGCTATAAGAATCAAATGAAATATGTGTCAGTCTTACCTTTCTATGTTTCTAGACTCTCTGACCCCAGAGATAGAAGCTGACCGCAGCGGGGGCAGAACAGATGCTGAAAGGACAATACAAGGTAGGAATTTGCAAAAGGCTATAAATCTAGATCTTGCTATATGAGTTTTTCCTCAGCTTTAGACTGCTATTCAAGCATGTAGCCTACCATCTGGGCCACATCAAAACAAGTTCAAACAAGGTCAAGTTCATCTTGCTTGTTTATAAGAGAGAATACGTTCTGTGCTGATAGATTTTCTTTAAATTAATAGGTCATTTCTGTTTATACAGAGCAATTAAAGAAGAATAATTAATTTGAAGCAATATTGGGTTGAATCTCAGTCATGCTGAATGCAGGTTTTTTTAATATATATATAGTTAGATTTGAGATAACAATGATTTTAAAGGTATATTTTTTGAAACATTTTGAGCCTTTTAACTATACAAATGGCTAAACCTAATGGGTAACATTCAAGTCATGATGACAATTTCATAGCTAATATTCAGTTACAGTTACTGAAAGGTATGTTTCAATAAGCTGCTCTGAGCATAAACGATAAATAATCTGTTTATTTCCTCCTTGGATTTTTCATTTACCATATTCCATTATTTACATTTTAATAAAACAAATCTGCTGAGTGAATTTATACATGAAATACTAAAGAGAGCCATATTACTTTGCCTGTGAATCTGAATGTGTATATATATATTAAAAATACCAAGATATTAGTAAAAAGCAAATTTTTAAGATAGTATTTATAATGTCTTCTCTAGTCAACAGTCTAAATCTACCTTTGTGAATACTACACAGTAAAAATAGCATTTGTTTTCAATTGTTTTCAAGGTGCATTTTTCAGAGGCAAGCCTAAAATGATTAGCTCCAGTAATCACTCTCAATTGCCTTTATTTTGCATTTTGAAGTTAATCATCTTAACAGTATCATTTGACATCTTCTGTGTGTTATTTAATCACTTTTTCTAACTCCTAAAGAGTTGTTACTGGTGTGCCACAAGGAGCCTGTAACAACAGAATAAAAAGTCAATAAGCTTTTAATGTATTGAGCGTATAAACAAATACAAAAGAGGCAATAGGTTCTTATATAGGACAAACACATGTATATATAAATAAAAAAATTTAGATTTAAAGCAAGTTATGTCTGCAAAGTCAATAAATCAGAAGTTGGAGTATGCCAGATTAAACGTTGCCTGGGAGGTGTTATGAAGTTTGTTATTCCAGCATCCTACTTTCCTTCCCATAGAATGTATGTCTTATTCAAAGCACCATTTGATGTAGTTAATTTAGAAATAATCCAGTGATTATGTAATTTTGTTATAATCCAGTCATTTTGTTATTTTGTTTGGTGCAAAGACAGACTTCTCATTTTTTGAGAGGCCATTCTATTACACTAGTCACTGCAACATGTGAGCTCTTTGCAAACATTAATTACTTTATCTTCAGAGCATTCCCACAAGGAAGTGAAGTTTGGAGTATTCCCATTTGAAAGCTGGGAAACAGAGTCACAGAAAGATTAAGGTGACAAATTGCTTAACTTTTGAGTAGCTAGGAGCTATTTTTTCAGGATACTTGGCATTTTTGGCAGATGTATTCAGTGTATTTAAAGTCGCTGTTCCTGTTGAATTCATTTTCATTTATGGGCTGAGATACAAAGCTGGATATTTATAAAATAAACAAGACATGATTACTGAGTATTTTGGAAGTATGTGTTCTAAAGGGCTTATCCTAAACTACATAGGAACAATACTTCAGCTTTTTAACCATAATTATCCATTCTTTTCCAGCTATCCTCTCCCTACTTACACTCATTTCATATATTTCCATTTCTGCAACAAATGAAATCAAAGATTTGAAAGCAACATTCTCAGTAATAATTCGTTTGTTCAAGGTGGTGGAAGGAAAAAAAACAACCAACAAGCCCACAGATGATTATTTAATTAAAGACTGGGCCATAATATATTCTGATTGTGATACTGGATCACATTGCAAAGGCAACCTTAATTCTGACATTTCCTGTCTCTACTTTGCAGTCTTAACATATAATTAAAATAGGGTGTATTTTTCAAGGAAAAGGAAAGAAGAAGCAAGAAATTGAGTTGCAATTTCTTATAATTGAATATATTCACATTAATTTTCATACAACAGTTCAGAACTTTTAGATCTACCACAATATGTAACCCTACAACATAAATGTAGCTGTAGGAGCTCATTGTCATTGTGGATCAGCTATTGTAGGCTGACAGGTTTCAGAAATAGTTTGAGAAACAGTTAATGGCAGACAAGTGTCAGTACACTTCCAGTATTGGAAGGAGAATTCCCTTTCACCATAAACTCCCTTTTCTCTGTGTCCCCCTTAGCACGTATCCCTGTTACTGCTGTATCTCTGTGTTCCAGTTCCTCAGTTTCTTCCTCCTCACTCCAGTTCCAGCTTTTGTCAGTGGCTAATCTCACTCTTTCCTGGCTCTATATTACATCGTTTCTTTTTTCCTAACTTCACATTCTTCCAGCATTCTCTTCTGAGCTCAGTTTCATGCCACCCTGATTATTTCTTTAATTACAACCTCTTTCTCTTCTCAATGACGCCCGTCCCCCTGTCTCTGTCTGACCCTCCCTGTTGCCTCCTCCTCTTGTCCAGCCCTTTGAACAGTCCATGCTGCACTGACGTTTCCCACTACCTGTTTGGTACCACATCTCTGTATTCTCTGCTTCCCCTCACCTCCCCATCAAGCTCACGTTCCCTGCTGCTTTCAGTACACATTCTGTTTGTTCTTCTACATTTGTCTGGATATCAGGGAGAGCAGCACTGAGAGAAAAGCAAAGACAATTTCTCTGTTCTTGTCTCAATATTTAGCATGACAATTGATTGCAGGAATGAGGGGAGAGAGTTGCAGGGAAAGAACTACTGCATTCCTGCAGCACCGGGATAAAGCATGCTCAGTATAGATGGACTCCTTGGAGAATTTAGCTGCAGAACTCTACAAAAGCTTTCCAATGGGTGAAACTCAGATTTTTCCAACAGTTTTTTTGAATTTTCATCTGGGAACAAAGACCATGTCTTTCCAGTTTTGCAAAATTTCAGTTATGTCCTCACATTTTATCTGTAAATGATATTTTGAATGCTCTAGTGTGCTCTATAGAAGAATTATTATATAGAATATACATTATATTCCATAATAAGGAATGTAATACTGTCTCATGTTTCAGATTCTGGAAAAAAATACTGACTAGGGAAATACTTATGCTTTTCTTATCTTCTCAAAAATATATCCGTATCTCGGTATCAAAGCATGTCTGGGGTAATAGTCTTGTTATCAAAAAATCATTAATTTTTCTTCAACTTACTGTATTAAGCATGCTGTGTGGTTCTATAACTAAGCAAACAAAAGAGGAAAGCTGCAGCATTCTGTGGGGAAGTGAAATAATTGAAATACCAAGTGTAATTTAAACATTTAAGAAAATACTACGCAAGGAAATCATAATTAAAAATAAAGACTTTATCTTCTATCTATTATAAATGAAAGGATACTTATCAACTTGACGTTATATTTGATGTTAATATTTTTAACTATCACTTCTGTAAGGAATAGGGCTAATTTAAGCGTAAAAGATAATTGCATTTGTCAATAAGTGGAGTATGTTCTGTTCTATTTTTTATCACGTAGCACTCATTCTGATTCACTTTTAGTTCATGTAAAGTCTTTTGTAAAATGGGAGAGATAATAAAAAGAAGTTTGAATATGAGACTATAAAAAGAAGCAATAAAGGATATTTTAGGGTTGGGTCTGGGATTTTTAAATACTGTGTAGATAACAGTTTGCTGGAATATCCATAAAATGCTAATAAATAATCATAATAAATAACCCAAATGTGGGTCTTAAACATACGTATTTTTTAACAGATGCAAACAGATAATAAGTTATTAGGAGCTGGTGTAGACACTGGTTTTAAATGTTTTCTTTCTTGCTTCTGTTTAAAATAATAATAAAGCAGATTATCCTCTTCTCCATACATATTGTAGGTTCACTAGATGCCTATGCCTAGCTCCCAATCCGGTTTCCCAAGACCCCCTCATCCCACACAAAAAGGTACCATACAAAGATAATGTTTGACTTTTATATACTGTTTTGTTACCAGACTTCTTACTAAGCACTAGAACAATGACATTTACTGCCACTCTTACTTTTTTATTTCCACTGACTTTTTCTTCCCTGTCTGGTTCCTTACCCTGTATTTGTCTGCCTATATTATTAATTATTCTTTTCCTCTATAAATCCCTCATTCACAATTTTCTATCTCCCAGTAGTTTCCCTCCCAAGTCCTGTACATTCATCTTAATTCCATTTAATCACCACTCTCTTTACACAGTATCTAAACTCATCTAAAAATTTTCTACTTCTGCACGGGCTTCCCCATTGACCATTCTTTTCATATGGTGTCCCAAATTGCTCCCAAATTGTTCTGTGTTTTTCTCCCAAAGCTGTCCTGCTAAGAACATGTAGCTTAACCAAATTCTCTCTCTCTTAAGTTGCCATTTTGTTTATGTTCTCCATTTCTTTCCTATTTTCCAGCAGTTGCCTCAGTTTTTATCTTTCCTGCTTTCTTTCAGTTCATTTCCAACTTCTACATTCTGGCTTCTCCTGCAGCCAGCTCCATCATTTTTTGCTAACAGTCTTCTCACCCTGTTCAGTTCCCATGAATTCTCAGGCCTATCTTTTTTCTTTTTTTTCCAAATGTATGTTTGTCCAAGAGACCCTTTGCCCTTTGTCTGTCCTCCAGGTTTTCCTGTCCTACTCCACTTTTTCAGTCAATTTTTCCCTTATTGCACATTATCCTCTAGTGCAAATTTTGTTCCTTTTATCCATCAATCAAAATTTCATACCTCAATTCCTTTTTCTGCTGCAAATGTTTTTTTTCCTTCTAGCCTTTCTCCGAATGAGTCTGTTCTCTTATGCTCCCCATCCCTTAGCAAAATGAACTTATGCTTTCTAAGTCCTTTCCCACTGACTGTTTCTTCTCACCTTTTTATAGTTCTCCACCTTGTTTGTAGTCTCATATTAACAGTGCAGCTAAGTGTGATGCTAAGTGGCTTCAGACTATGCTTTCCTGATGTAAAAGAGCCACTCAGCTATCATGCACATAAAAGCTTCCGGGGCCATCTGTCTTTTTCCCTCCCAGAAAGGACAAGACAGGAAATGGAGATTTTGAGCAGATCCAGGAACAGAGAAATAAAGCAGCTTCAGCTCAACACACAGACTGCATAGTCCTGTGTGAAGTTACTTGTAAGGCCTTTGAAGGCTACTGAGAAAGAGTGAGAAAGAAATGATGATTTAACTTTGTCTATATGAAGAACCTAGTGTGTGCATTTTGCTGTCTAAGTACTAGGGGAAAGCTGCCCTGCAGGTGCCCTCCATGTTAATAAAAATTGCTTAGATGCAGCTTCAATAATTTGCCTGAAAACCTAACCTAAATTGTTTTCTGCATTGGTTGGAAACTTGTTTAATCTATTTTTCAACAAACAAAATCAGTGTAATAATCTCCGCAAATTATAGGCCTGGATTCTTTCTTGCTATATTTGTTTTTGAAAGATAGCTATCTGAAGGACGTCCACATTGAAAAGGAACTTCTGGTGGGTCTGTGAAGCTGGTGCGCACAGTTCCATTTCTGATGTATAAATCTTGGACAAAAGCATGTGGAAATGTGTGATGATATTTCTTATGAGATCAGAAATTTTATTGGAAAAAGCCTTTATCGAGGCTGTAAAGTCAAGCATTCCAAAATTAGGAAGTGGTGGAATTAAGGTTGTCTTCCGCAGCTTTGTTCAACCATCTTTGTGTATGCGTCATGATATAATCTTTAATTATATGATTAGATACTGTATTTTTCACAGTACACTGTCTTATTCAGTGCAGGGGACAAGGGGGTAGTTGAATAAATGGATATCTATCCAATATTTTCTTTATCTTCAGTGCTCAATGTTTGTTATCACGCTTTATGTAATACTTAGTTTATATATAATACTTTCATCATTAGACATCATGCTTTACAGAAGAGGTGTGAATGATTATCTCAGTCTCTTTCATATGTTAAATCTTAATTTTGACATTTCCTCGCATTTGAGTGTTTTGCTTCACCATTTGAATAATGTCCTAGGCAACCATTTCCTAGGGTTTTCTTTTTAACAAGTAAAGTATGAAGTCAGAAGTTTCACTGTGAGATGACATCTGACAACCTTACAGACTCGAATCTCGAGATTCACAGTGATAAAGCTAACAAAGTAACTGACAAACTGTAATACTTTACTATGAGCAGTGTGGTGTAAGGAATGACCATTTTACCACGGAGGTTTTATAGATACTTGTAGAGATAAATAAAGACAATCTTGGGATACATTTCATGCTCTTAGGCACAGAATTTTCCTCTCATTTTTCTTGCAACCTCTATTACTTTTAACAGTGTCTCCATAAAGCTTACTTATTCTTGTTTCTTTCTCATCTCTGGCCTTTGTATCAGTCCTAATATCCATTTCTAAATGTTATGATCTTTCTTGCCTTTTTTTGTCTCACCTTTCAATATAAGTTTCTATTTATATCCAGTAATAATTCCAGCTTCTAATTTTAACTTCTTACACCTAATGTTCTTGCTAATCAAGATCCAGACATCTTCCGATGTTGTCTCATAATACTCTATCCATATGCCACATATCCAGTTACTGGTCAAGATTTCTCCCTCTAAGAGACTTCGGATGACTTTACCTGGCTTTCTTGCCCCGTCTGTGTCCTGTCCTCCATCTTTCCTTCTATTCTCAATCACTGGCTCCTGTTCTTGTCTAATCAGTCCAAATCACTCAGCCCCCAACTACAGTCTCAGTTACTGTCAGCCAACCATTTCTTTCTACTAGATCCCTTTCACAGTGTCCTCCAGTGCCCTGGTTTCTGCGTTTGTATCAATGTATTTAACCAGTCTCAGTCACTCCCCCTAATCACATTTTCTGTCTTTATTTCCAATTCCATCTGCATCAGACTTCTTGTCCTAATTTCTCTAAATCTTAAGTTTTATATGAGTTTGTGTTTGTAGATTTGGAGAAGATTACTGTTGGCTGCTAATCATAGGTAGGACACATTTTCCAGTGCAAGGCTACTCTCAAATTAATGATTTTTTAAAAATAGTTTTCAATATCCTCAAATGACAGGACATCTATTTCTTTTTTTGGGACATCTGTTCTCTTTTCAGCACATTTAACTGAAATGTCTTTTCTTTAGTCTTTCCTTCATTTATTTTGCCCATGATATTGACTGTGATGACCAGCACCAAGTCCCTTTCTTTTATCCATTATCCTTCTGTAGAGTCCCTTCAATAATTGCATCTTTCTCCCAGGGCTTCTGTTTCCTGTCTTTGCATTTCTGTCTGTTCCTCTCCATGTCCCCCCTTCCTCTTAATCAAAAGCAATTCTGTTTTCTCCCATAGCTCATCAAATACGAGGTCACCCTTCTGTATAATGCCATGTAAACTGATGTTCATATATTCTCTACAGTATTAATTGATTAAATCCAAGAAAAGTGCCTGATTCTTTATTTGTTTTACCGAGTTTTTTACCTTTTTTTCTTATTAAAACATCTCAGAAATGTTAAATATGTGTATCAACTCACAAATTCTGCATTTTTATTTAATTGACACTTGCTCTTCAGGTATTCCATTTTTATTGCTGCTTAGTAAGTACTATGGACTTGTTGTTACTCATTTATTATTGCATGGGACTTCTAGCAGAAAGGTTTACTATAGAGACAGGATTCTCAAATGGATTTATCAGGTCATTTTCAGAATAAAAATACATTTTCACTTTGCCATGTGACCTTCCTTCTTCTCTGCTGACCCATTTCAACACTATTGCAGCTTGCCTTGTATTGTTACTTTCCCATTTTCCTTCCACCATTGTTTCAACCTCCCCCTCCCTGCCAAATACTAATTCTGAATGTCCCAAATCTTTCTTATTATGCCACTTCTTCTACCTGTGAGACTATGTGTGTGTGTATGATCTAGAGCTATGTGTCTGCTGGTTGACCAGGTGGCTGACTAGGAGATACATGCATTCTGAGGAATCAGTGAGGAGCTAGGAGATATGCATTTTCTGCTGGACATCTTGTTGCTGCCTCTTGGCAGCTGGGCAAATCAAACAGTACATGATGCTTCTCAGCAGCTGATGGGCCAAACAAATGGTTTTTCAAGCTGCAAGAGACCCATGGCCCACCTGTTGTGCAGGCCTGCTATAAAGGTTGAACATTTCAGCAGGGAAAAGAAGTCAGGAGCTGGAAACAAAGCTGTCAGAAGACTGGAAGGCAAAAGGATTTTTTTTTTCTAGATATATTGAATAACTGCCCAGGGAAACATCTGCTACTTAGCTAGGCTGTTTATAGAAACAAACAGCTGACTGTTCTAGACCCATAGAAATATAAAAAGGTTCTGTGAAGCAGTAATGACAAAACAGTGGACTGGGATTTTTGGAGATGAAGTTTTCTGTGATTTTTAGGCCACTTAGGCCACTTACTCCATTAGGACAGTTGGGTTTTTTTTTAAAAAAAAAAAAGGAAAGGAGAAAGAACCTAATAATTTCCATTCAATTTGTCAAGAAAAAGTCTTTTTTCAGCTTAGAAGTCAGTAGTAACAGTCCGAAGGTCTGTGTGTGTTTGTGAAATACTGTGTCTTGATGCAGTGTGACTTTCAGCAATCTGACAGGTACATTTTGCGTTTTCCTTTTTACCTATCTGATTATCAGGTTTCTTCCTTAAGTTTTCTGTTCTTAAGAATTCTGAAGTTCAGTAAGACAACTGGTTTCAGTCCCTACAGCTTTGGTTAACTGCAGACATGAGACAGGACTGTCTCTGTAATGTGACTGCTCTCACAAGAGTTATTCTAGCACCTCTAGCTAAAAGTAGTGATCTGAGCTACCAGAAAAGTGTGAAAAAGACAACAGAATGGAGCAAAGCTGGTGTAGTCATCCACTAGGGAGTGATGTCTGCTGTCTTGTTATTGATCCTTCTCTGTGCGCCAGAGATTGTCAAGCAAATTGATGCATTGGTGAAAACGTGTGCACATGCACTGTTCAATTTTAGAAGCTGAAGCAATGCTGAAGGCATTGCTCTTCTCTTTTGTCTTTCTTGTGCGCAAAAAAATATGTTTTCAGACTTAGTGGTGGTGTTAAAGGGGGGAAGCTGTTAGAAGTTTAGTGTCTAACCCTCAGTGATATTTAGTGGAGCTGCCTTACTAACTCTTTGGTTAGTCCACTTGATTCTATTTTATTTTTATTCAGTCTTCTTAAAATATTTGCTGGTTAAACATTGTTCCTATTTGCAGTAACACATACTTATAATGCTTTGTTTTCCTTCTGATTAGTGCCTTAAACTTGAGCTGCTTTTTGACTGCAGTGTGTAACACCTTGTATTAATGTCAGGGTCATGCACTTATTATTCATCTGTACAGTGCTATACACTTCAATGAAATTATATACATAATAATAAATAACAACATTAATCTGTGTGCACCACCTTGAATTTCATTGCTGTTGCAGGAGGTGTATCTCTGAAAATAGGTGCTCTAATTTTTATACATTTTAGAAAGAGCTAGGCTCTCTCCCTGTACATGAATTTAAATATTTTATTTTATTTCCCCTAAGAAGAATAAGCTTTACTAGCTTTACCAGCTCACAAGTTTTAAAGCATTTTTTAAACTGATTTTTTTGGCTTAGCAGACAATCCAATATAGTTCAGATTTTAAACCTAGATCATACATTAGACATTTATGACATCTCTTGCTAGTTTGTCTGTCTTTTACTGCTGGAATCTGAATACTCAACGAGGAAACATAGAATAAAGATTTATTTTGCTTCGTATTTCCTTGACCATGAATAAATACTGAAATTGTCTTACAATGCTTGGAAACCAAATGATAATAAATATGTTCCCCATCCCCTTGCCCAGGTGTCCAGCACTTTGGCAGGTTTTCAACCCAATCTAATCAATTAAAACCAACATTGATTAACTTAAACAGAGGGTGGTATTGATTGCAGTCAGTAACCTATAAATAGACGATTGTTTCATAGTGCTCATAGGTCATTGTTAGCTACACCTTTAAACTCGAAGGTACGTAATCCTGTTATCTATCACCCAAAAAGCAAAGGAAGAGTATAGAGTTAATAAACACTTAGATATATGTTACAAAGTATTCTTATAGAGCCCTCTCATTCAATATTTTTACATAAACTTTTCCACATTTTCTTTGAAATTGCTATCTATTGCAATTTACATCTCATTTTATAGCTGTATATATATGAAGCTGCTGGAAATCAAATAAGTTCATGGCTTTTCTACTGAGATAAATGATTAATCAATCAGAGGCTTTCTTCCAACATGGTACTTTAGTGCACTTTTTAAGCAACTATGTTTAAAATTAATGACTAAGCATGAACAGAGTCAAGTGGGAAAATTCAGGACAACAAGAATATTAAATAAAGCACATTGTGCACCAAAGAGGCTATTAAGACTTTATATAGAATTGTTTTGACTAGTTTCATTTTCGTTTATCTCTTTTTCCTCCTCTATGTTCATATTATTCAAAGAGGGACAGATAGGATAGATGAATTCTTACCTAACGGACTTCTGAGGTCACTCTATTTGTCTTGCTACCTGGGAAAGATGGGCATTGCAAA
Organism: Podargus strigoides; assembly: GCA_028020825.1. Lineage (NCBI taxonomy): Eukaryota > Metazoa > Chordata > Aves > Caprimulgiformes > Podargidae > Podargus > Podargus strigoides. The sequence goes on along the minus strand of CM051622.1, from coordinate 41,125,451 downwards.
CCACCATCCTACGTATGTTCCCCATAAGTGCTGTATTCCCTTCGTCTTCTCCCTCAGGAGGTAACTGCAACCTGAGCAGGCTGATAACGCATTTCTAGCATAGTCTCATCAGCTGAAAAAAAAACCACTTTTTCATTTCTAGAGAAAGAACTAAAAGTCTGTTTTTTAAACCAGGATGAAAAAAATAATTAAAACAGCAAGAACAACAACATCATTTCAGAGAAACGGTGTTTTTATAGCCTATCTTGGTAGATCACTGGAACAGGTTGCCCAGGGAGGTAGTGGAGGCCCCATCCCTGGAGACATTCAAGGTCAGGCTTGATGGGGCTCTGAGCAACCTGATCTAGTAAAGATGTCCCTGCTCACTGGAGGGGGGTTGGACTAGATGACCCTTGAGGGTCCCTTCATTAACCCAATACATCCTATGATTCCATGATCATGAAACAGATAGATAGAAACAAAGTGGATTTCTAGTTCATTCACAACTGAACCATAATCTTGTGCCTGTTTGTGTTCATTGAGGAGCTAGATCTGCTGACTGTAAACTGTTTATCAGTGTGTAGAGAGCTGCTTCTTTTTCCCTCTCTTCCCCCCACCCCCCCAGCCATGTTTACTTCTTCTTAGACAAGTGCTGGAAAGTGGCATCATGTCAGCTGTAATGTGTGTCATAACGATTGTTTCTTAGCGTTTGTTTTTAAACTACTACAGAGATTAAAAAATACCTGATGTTTGCGTATCATCCCCTTATAAAGGAATTTCATCTCTCAATATTAGTATTGCATTCTTCTATGAAATCATTAAGACTTCACCACCAACAGACCTCAAAATATTTAATGGTTTGAGATTTTCTAATAGCTGCTCTTCCCCTGTTGTGACTTGTCATGTGAAGCATGAAAGAGACAACTCTTACACTAAAATAACAGTAATAATTTTCAGTTCTGCTAAAAGTACTGTGCTTTAGAGAACTACTGGTACAAACTAGTAGCTGGTACGTTACTTTATCCACACAGGAGGAAATCTGTTAGACAAGGAAATCCTTGTCTGCTTCCTGAAAGGTACTACACTTTGGGTAGGTAAAAAGAAACATCAAATCCAGATTAGGTTTCAAATCTTGGAATTCAAGTTCAATCAGATTTAAAACATTTAATATGAACAGTGGCCATCCTGTTCTGTGGCCATTTTTGACTGTCAGCCACCACCTGTCCTGAAGAACAGAAAATTTCTTAGCAAGCCGTGTGAGCTAATATTCCGAGGAAGGTCAACATCATTTCCCATCCCCTACATGGTGAAATTCTGAATAGAGATTTTCAGAGACAAGTTAAGATAGTCTTAACATTAATTCTTACACTATTTAAAAAGTCTTTTGGTTGTCCACAAGTAGATGACTAGTGCCATTTCAGATGCTCCAGGGCATCCGAGACATCTGCATAGGGTTAATTATGCCTATGGAAGATCCAAGCCTTTCTGGAGCAGCAGCTGAAAGCCACACAGGATATGAAAGGCTGATTCAAGTCATACCAGATATTGAATCAAGCCCTTTTTGCTCTTTGGAACACATTCTTGACTTGGATTGCATTAAATGGAAATTTACAGCTTATTATATATTTTGATTAAAAATATATTTATTACTACATTAATTCCAAAGGGAAGGCCTATGCCATTGTTGTTCTTGCATTTTTAGAGGAAACACAAAAACATTCATGGGATAATTTCTCTAAATCTTGCTTTCCTGTTATCTGTGGACTAGCTTGTATTTTACATAGCATTTGACTGAGATATAAAAATGTGAGATATGGAAAAAAGTTGTGATTTTTTAAAATTTTTTTTAAAAAAGCCTAAACTCAGTGACTTTCAAAAATACGGATTCTTTTTTAACAATATATGACTCAGTTAGCAACCCTTTGGCCAGCTGGAGAGCTGCCCCTGGATATGCCAGCCCAGAACTTTGTTCATACGTCTTATTCTTGTACTTTCTCTGAAAAACTTTTGCCTTCTGTCTCTACATTCAATATTAAAATCTTTCTATAGCTGCTTCCTTTTCTTCAGTTTTAAAAAACCCCCAATAATTCAATTCCATCATGAAGCTTGCAAGAGTAATGATATGAAGATATAACAAAAGAAGTAAAGTTGGTCTTTAACAGGCATTCAACAGAATTCATTTATTAAGACTGTATAAATCTTCTAAATTGTTAGTGCAAATATGTATATTGAAACAGAAAACAAAATCAGGCATCAAGCTGAAGGAAAGCATGTTTATGCATAATAGTTCTGAGAAACTGTTTAAGGACAGTTTAGTCATGAGAAAACACTGATTTTGTAAATCTACCAAAATTAGCTAGTCCTAAAATAACATCGTAAATTTGTTATTTATTTTCAGAGAATAATGAATCTATTGTAATGTTTCTGCATGAATGTAAGTTTTAATAAACTTATTTATTTATTTATTTTACTGATTCCAGTTTGCAGCCTTATGGTCTCTCTCAGATATATTGTTTTGAGCTGTGTCAGGAGTAAGTGGAAAGCAAGTAGAAAGCTAGTAGAAAAGTTCTCATTGTAATATCTGAGCAACTTTGCAGTCTTCAATGGGTTTAATCTTCACATCAGGAAATACTCCTGTCATGCAGAACAAAGCAATTATCTTTATATCAGAGAGGGGCTAAGGAGCTTGATCATGGATATGTCAGAAATCTGTGGTAGACCAGGGACTGAACTTAAACCTTGCAAGAGCTAAAATTTTCCTTCTGCCCTTCATGTTTTTACCCTCCCTTTTGTGTGTTCTTTCGTGCTCTCTCATTGTACAGACATAGGCAAAACTAGATGGAATTTACCCACTTGAATATTGGTGGTAGGATTTACATCCCAAAACATCATGATAACAAAACATGTAACACATCGTCTGTGTTTGCTCTGCACTTGCTCAGACTGATAGCTAACATCTGTGAGTAATATCAGGGTAATGACAAAGTGCACCTGGTGTAAGTCTTTCAAGTCTTCTTTGTTAGACACAGCTTTAAAAATACAACAACATGTGTTGCCTAGCATTACTAGGTTATTTCTTGATTTGATGTGATTATGCCTCACGTATCAAGTTGACCCTATGCATTCAGCTTTTGTAAAAAAGAACTGACAAACTCAAAATTCTGTTACTTCTACATAAACATAACCAGATCGGTTAAAGTACCTTGCATAATGACATTCACAATGTTTGAAGCTTAAGTAATGGAAAATAGATTATTTAGTTTGTATAGGTTCTGCTAGCTTTTGAACCCCAAAGCTCCATTGAATTTCTTTCTTCAGCTTCCTGGTATACAGACAGACTCAATACCTGCTATACTTTTATACTCATGGAAGTGAAGATAAATTAGTATCAGTTTCGTGTACTTCAGGAGCCGAAAACTCGTGCATGCATGCATGCATGCATTACTGCATGCTTTCTTTTCAATGTTTTGGTCAAAAACATAAAGAAGATGTAACATTTAATTAAACCTCAATATCAAATACAAATCTGTCCCCAAGTATGTATGGCGACAGCAAAACACAAAGGAATTCCCAGTCATTTATGTGAGAGTATTCAATACATTTCTTCTGTGAGGTAAACCAATCCTACACCACTAATGGTGCAATAGTATTCATCAAATCTTTTGAGATGATCATCCCTACCTATGCCCCCTACCAAATTCTTAAAATTACTGTCCCCATTCATGACCAAGGTAAACAAAAATTAGTAAAGGAATATAGCCAAGTCATGTCATTTCCCTTAAAGCTTTACACAAATATTTTTTTGAGATGAGATTATGACTATGAGATGTTAGTGACTGTGCTGGTAAATGACTTCTTCAAGAGAAGTGTGTGTTCATGAATCCGTATTCCTGATCACGTTCTCATTCAGGTACCATTCCTGATCTCAGATCTTGCTGTCAGACTCACAAATCCAAATATCAATGAGTTAGTGTTGTGAACATTACATGAAGGTCTTCATAACTGTGGAGAATAGGAGAGAAAACTATGAGGATGCTTATTTGGAAGCATCACTCCCATTTGAAGCATTTTGATAAGAAGTAGCACAAGAGGTGAAGGGTAAGGCAAAACCTTTCAACTACTGTGTTTCCAGTTGTTAAAAGGGAAGAGCCAGTGAAGGATTTAAAAAGGAATGACAATTCAAAGAAGCAGACTAGGAAAATATTTTTGCTGTATGAGCTTGTTTATACAACCCAGAGAGAAGTAAGCTTTAGAAAGTAAGATATGAGGAAAAACAGCATATGAATTTACAGCTAGAGAGAGGGATAGGAAAATGAGGAGCAGAGACTTTTTATGAGAAGAAATTTGGACACTATGTTGTAATGAAGACTCAAAAGTGGAAGTGGGGCAAGAGGTTGGGAACTATATGATCTTTAAGGTCCCTTCCAACCCAAATCATTCTATGATTCTATGAAGTAACATACAGGATACCTTGAATTTAAATGTCACTGACAAGATGAAAAGAGTGTTTCACAGTGACTAAGAGTGGTAGTAGTGGGGAAGAGGAGGAGGAATCTGAAAGGGTGAATGATTAACAACTCTGTTTTCCCAACCTGAGATTGTCATAGCAGCTAAACATTCACACGGGCTATCAGAAAAGCAGGCTGAGTTTTTAGGTCAGACTGAAGGGAACAGACCTGGAGTGCAGAGGGCTGTGTCAATTGTCAACATGAATGTGGTGGCTGAATTTCTGTTTGTGGATTAGACTGCTCAGATATGAAGCATGGAGAGGAAGACAGTGGAAGGAAGATCACAGCCCTGAGAAACTAAAACACAAAGTTAAGGGAGAGCCAAAAAGATCAAACAGAAAGAAATTAGCCGTATGGATGGAGAATAAGAAGATCCTAACAAAGAGAGAACAGTATTTGACTACCAAAAATTTTTTTCAAAGGCTAGTCTAGAAAAGTCTAGGAGGTAGCGTATGAGGTGCTAGGGCTGAGATTTGACTAGAAAGAAATCATTAAAGACAGCCACATTTAATACAAGTTTGCAAAAAAAAGCTGACTACCAACAGAATTGATGGTCAAGGAAGAATGTACTTTCCAGCATTTTTCAAGTATTTTGGTCATTCAACCATGTGTTTAACTGGCAACGCCTTGCCAGATTAGGAACATGGATGTATTATATACATATTACTAAAGAATGGATGACTAGTCAAAGAGCAGGAAAGTTTCATAGGTTTTAACTTCAAGTTAAAGTCCTTCATTCTGTTTTCCTCGTATCAACAATTTCCCTAAAGACAGGATTCTGTTTATACAGAATTATTACAATGTGAGTTTTAGAAATTTTCTTAGATACTTTTGTGAAACCTCTGTGGTAATTGCACTTGAGAATTTTCTTAATGGTAGTAATCATCCGTCAAAAAACATCGAGCTAGTCATGGCCATGTTTTCTCTCCTCATCTTGTATTTAAAACCTCAATTTCTGTCAGATGCTGTAGATTTGCCACCTAGATGAAAGAAGAAATAATTAAATCAAATCATTGCACTTTAGTATCTGATTCCAGCTTAAAGGTATGTACACAGCAAAACTTTTGAAGGAAGGTGCCTTCAGCTGGAACTTGATAAACAGGTGGAAGGCACATCACCTACAGGGGGAAATAGTTCAGTATTTTGAGGGGGCTACATCATTTTTCAAAAAGCTAAGAAATTTAGAGTGTAAGTGAGCAAATGTTCTTAACAGCCTTCTAGCAGCCTGTTTTTGTGATGAGTACCAGCTAGTGATTTTCACTGCTCATAGAAAACCTGGTTTGTACTGGTGGAAGTGTTAAGAATGAGAACAACTGAAAATCTACCTCTATATACTTTCATGCATGTGTATTCATGCTGTGGAAAAATAAAACTTCTTTTGTGTTATCAGATTTGATGAGGATATCATAAACTCTTTTAGTAGGGCAACCTTTTGCTACAGTAGCTTAAACAACTGAATAAACATACTATACCTTGTGTATTTCATATAATAAATATGATTTAAATGCATGATATCGAAATCAAAGTTTCAATTTAGGAACTTGAGTGTATTGTTGTGAAAAGCCTAGTCAGTTATAGCTTCATCTTTTCACAGGAAGAAAACCTAGGTTTCCTTCATGTTTTATGCAAGTGCACTAGGTTTTAAATAACAGGATCAGGTCCACAATTTGCTTTTCTTAAAACCTACAATAAAAAAATGAAAATAAATGCCAGCACCGTACAAACTACAAAGGTGAAAAAATGCTGCATCTTGCATTTTTCTACCTCCTGTGGCTAGGGACAGAATGCAGACATGCCACACTAATGTTTTTTATTTCTACTGTTCAAACCATATTAATGAGAACATCATTTTGGAGAACTAATTATTTCTATTTGTCTTGTGTCACACTTTCTAATTCCCCTATATTAGCACAGCCAAAGCAAATTAATTGCTTTTCCAGCAGTTGAACCTTGTCCAAGAATGAGCTCACATTCCCTTCCAGTTTTGCAGTTTCTAGGAGTGCATTGTGTCAAAAATTTCTCTTGATACTAAACATAGCCCAGAGAATATCTTTACATATTTCTGTTGCTGCTCACTTGATGAAATTTATAAGTTTAAGTGACCCACTAGGAAAGATAAAGTTCTTAGCTGCAAGATTATACATCAAAACAGTTAAAGTGAAATTAAAATTAAATGAATGAATCTCACTGAAGCAAAAAAAGCAGTAATTAATGGTTCCCTTAATTGTCTTCATAAAATATTTGCATGGGTCTAATTTGCATAATTTGCATGTATTAATTAATCTTTCAAAGGAATTTTGTGCTGAGAGAAGCCAAAAAATCTCTTTGTTTTATTTAACATCTAATGAAATATTTATCTTCGTTAATGAACTTCTCATCTTCATTAAAATAAAAATTGCACAAGTTTGTATGTTTTAAGTGTTTTTATAATTGAAGTATACAAAAAAATCTCTTCAGACCTACAGTATCTGAAAAACAAACACATTATTGCACATTCTGTGTCATTTTGACTACAGCAACATTTAAAATTTGAGAAACCCTATTCACTCTACCAAAAGTTGTCAAGGGGTTTTAAATGACTTCAATTTCATGTTAATTGATGATTTATTTTTTTTTAATTTTACAAGTATGGATGACAAGGTAAACCTTTTGGGTTTTTTTTCATTATTGTCAACCTGTGATACCTAACAGCTTTTACAGAATCAATATGATGTATAGAAAAAGAGACTAACATCATAGGTTAAAATTTAAAGTACTGCAGAAGTTTGTACATGACATGGGGTTAGTTTATGCTATACTAGACTAACAGCTGAGGAAAAAACAGTTTCGGAGTTACTGCCTGACATTTAATGATTGAACCTGGAGTAAGACTACTGGCAGTAATAAAGGACAGTAGTGGCAGAGGACCTGGTTAAATGACAGGTTGTGGTGCTCAGCAACTTCGAGAGAGTATTCAAAATAGCTAGACATCCAGAACAAGAACATACAGTGCAAAAAAAAATCAGTATTAAAGTTTTGTGCAAAATTTGAATAGGGAAGTGTGAGGTGATGAAAAGAAATTAAGTACTTTGCAGAAAGCTGTTTCTGTAAAATGTATAAGTGTAAGAGGACAATGATTGTTTTTTTGGGGACAAAGGTGAAGGCTATTAGTTAAAAAGGGGACCACCTAGAATCCCAAGGTAATGCATCAGCTACTTAATATTGTTGGAAATAGTGTATGTGGAGAAAGAATAGCAAAGCTAAAATAAAATAGATTCTATACAGAATGTTAACACTGTGAACAGTAAGATTTGTGAAATGGAGTTTCATTTTTTTTCAAGGATAAGTACAATATTATTGGAATAATAAAAGTATACTTGAAATAGGGAAATGATTGGGGATTTAGAATACAAAGAAACTATATTTGCACAATGAAACAGCATGATGGGATTTGTACTCATTTTCTATACGCCTGCATATGCTTAAATTCTTGCACAAGAAGTTTATAAACACATTACTGTGTTTGAATTCATTTTAGACATGCAATACCTTAGAAAGCCAGCCCTGCAGTGATAGAAAAGTAGAAGCTATTTAAGGGTGCTTCAGCACTCGTTGTGTAAAAGAATTTAAGAAATGAGATGTTTAAGCTATCGAAATTGTATACAGAGTCATATATTCATTGCTATATTATCCGATATTTTTTTCGACTGATAAGATGTAGTGGAACTTTGCTGATACCATAATGGCAATATAGATATTGCTGTGTATTATGAAGGTGTGGAATAGCTGCTGAGGCAATGTAATTATCTATGAAATACCCCAACAGTATCAGTGGGTGGGATATGTTTCACTTCACACATTTGTGGGGTAGATGTCTTTGAGCTATTTGGCTGGACTGCTGTTAAAGTCAATGAAGAGTAATAGACACATCTCTCCCTTTGAAGAAAATGAATCATAACTTCCAAGTTTCTTCATTGATTATAAAGGGAGTCTACAAAACTGGCCCAAATGCAGCTATCTACAGTGCAAGTGTCTGAAGTTAATGTGATGGATCTTATCTGTTGTGTAGTTTCCTTTTTGCTTGCCTCAGAATTCCAACATCACTTGTGACAGTAAACACACTATGAGCAGCTGCATTTCAGTCATTTCTTTTAACTGCTGATGTTGGAAATGAGTAATTGTGCATCACTTCTGGAAAAATATCCATGCCTGACAATTACTTTTCTGCTTGGTATAATTCTGTAATGTTTCCATACTGTACAGTTCTGAAAGTTGCATAAAGCGTGACCCGCAAATGTAGAAAGAATAACTTGAATTCTGCATTAATCCTGAAGCTTTGCAGCATTTGTTTCAATTGCATGCTACCGTGGGAGGCACAAGGCATGAAACAAGAGTCTAAAGAAGCATTCCAAAATCTCTGAAATAAGAACAAAAGTGGACATAATTTGAGAGGCAGAAAAAGAGGTAGATGAAGTATCACAGAATGCTAGAAGGGAAAATGGTATCATATTACTGATGTTGCATTATGTTACTGTAACTGTATTCCTCTATCATTACTAATTTGTAATGGACAACTAGTAAATGTTTCTCCGTTTAAGTGTAGTTTTACTTGCAAACAAGACATGGACTGGAATTAACCTGAGGAAGCGTAGAAGTTTATAAGCATAGACATCTACATCTGTGCTTGTTACCCTCAACCCTCTTTGGAGGGCGTGGAGAGAAACGTCTACAGCACAGTTCATCACTTAATAAAGTAGGTGTCCATGTTTCTCCTCTGTCTATGGAAGGAGCATAACTAGAGTACCCTGGTGTAGACCTCTACAAACAAATTTAGTAAACTCAGTCACATTCCAGAAAAGCTGAATTCAGTTTTTGGAGGGGAGAAAGTAATTTTGCTGTTGTTGTTGTTTGATCTGGTTTTGCTTTTGGTGTTGTTTATGGAAATTTTTTTTTTTCCATACAATAAATCCATTATATATTATACCCCAAGATAGGCTAGTTACAAAGAATAACTGTAGCCTGTGACACAGTCACAAGAAGTTTATGCTAAGGAGTCACTGTCTTTTCACATTTCACATTCCGCAGCAAAGAAAGAATCAAGTGGATAATACCAATTTCACAATTAAAATGGTAGCATCTATCAGGGTTGCTTATATGCTTTAGGTCTGATGTTTTTGCTATTGAATGATATGGTAAAGGAATAGCTCATTTTGCATGCTTCAGTGCATTTTTACCAATGCCTTAAGCCAGAATCAAATCTTTATACAGTCTTTATCTACTGATTTCTTGATGGCAGCACCGATGCTTTGGTATCTCACAAGGGTGTTGTGAAACTTAATTAATGCTTGTAAAGTATTCTGGATGTTGGATGAAAGGCACAATAGAAGTTCAGTTACGTTATTAACTTCAGCTTTTATATTTTCTTTGGTAACTGATCAGAATCCCAGGCATTAAAAAGCGACAAAGAGAGGCAATGCAAGATACAGCAATTTACAACTATTATCAACTCATTGTAGTTAGTTTCAAATGGAGTACAGGGAAATAGATGGAAAAGTATTTTATGGAATTTAGTAAGGAAATACTGATAGCCATAATTTTGTGTAAAGGCAGCCTGCCTGGATTTTAATGTGAGAAAACTTTAATAGACTGACTTACCTAAGTTATTCTGTGTTAGATCAAAGTGATATATTACTGAGTGGCAGCATTTTGGTGTAATAGGTGACAGTCTTTATTTTGTACTCCTAAACTAACTGTGGGGTCAGCAGTGCTGTTAAAGAGAAAGTTCAACATTCACTTAATATATTCAAGAAGCAAACAAGCAGTTCAACTTAAAATATAAATAACTGTTCAGTGAGATTGTATCAGGTAGGGAGCACTTTGAACAGTGTTCAGAAGGCAACCACCTTCCTAAAATATCACTCCAAGTCAAAATAACCTTGTTGTCAGTAAAGCTATATTAGTTTAAACTGTCGGAGTGTCTGATGGTTTAATTTTAAAGTGGCCAAAGATTTTAGTTTTTGTCCTTTCTCTCTTTGCCAGTAGGATAAAAAAAACAAAAAAAAACCCAAAAAAACCAAACACTCAAACATTTTAATGTCCTTCAGAAATAGGAAATATTTATATTATTTTGTTTTAAGATAAACAAATTCTTAACATGTATGCAATATTCAGATAAATGCCTTATTGTAAACCAGCAAAGCAAGCAATTACTGTGCCAAGTCTGTTTTAATTCTAAAAATAGCTTTCTCTAGCAGTGGTCATTTTTACATTGATGTAATTAAGAATGATAACATAAATCAATTTAGGCTTTGTATAATTCAAGCATTCAGCTTTCCCGTGGATTTGATTTGGAACTTGACCCATCTCTATTAGTATCTCAAGTTCCTATGAAAATAATAATAAAAAAAAAGAAAATAAAGAATATTAATTAATTTAATTAATTAATTAATTTAAAAAATAACTAAGAAAAGTAAGTATAAAGCAAGTGGAACTAAAATTAACACATTTGGAAGGAATACTTAGCCAGCATCACGTTCCATCTATAGCTAAAATTTGCTGTCAGCATATATCTATAGTAAGTATTCTTCCAGTGAACTGCCAGCTGGCTTGTAAAGAGGAAAATCTATTCTATAGAATAGGCTGCTAGCTTTAAAAAGAATTTTTTTTGCTTTTCAACCCTTCACAGGAAGTATCTGGTCATTGTAAGGTTCCATAACGCCTGAAGGACATCCTGGGAGACAGCAGTATATATGATAATGTGATGTCATTTTGGTTTTCCTAGTTGAGAAATACAAAGTGCGTATCAATAATGGTAAAAGGATCATTTTTTATTATTATATTCTTGTCAGCGTTATTTTTTAAAAGTGATGCAGCCTCTAATAGCTTAGGAAAAGCAGCAATAGCATAATAGTGTTTTTTGTCATGGACGTTAGAAAGGATGGAACACAAAGTGCTACAGCTGGCCTTGGAAACAAAGTGTATGAAGTCAGGACCGAAAAATTTACAGTGCTGGTTTATGTGCATGAAATTAGAGTAGAGATTGTTAAAAATATACAATGCTATATCAGATAATTCAAGTTTTGACTTGTTTGTTTACTCTCTCTGTTGATTCTGCAGATTTTGCCTGTGACAAACTGTCGGTGCAACCCTTGCAGTAAAAGACATGTATTTTTCATGATATTGTTTCATACTGCAATATGCTGGCTACAAGTCCTTTCAAGTAATCAAGCTATATTGTATACAAACATAAAATAAAAAGCAGCAATAATTTGCTCTCATTTTTAGCTTTACGCTCTGACTCAAAGATAAAAACTCTTAGCCATTGAAGAGAGAACAGTATGTTTGCACATTGATGAATTGAACATAAAAACATTGTGGTTGGATCAGACTCTTTGGCTTCACTGGAAATACTGGAAGCATCATAAAAGTGGTATGACTGACTGGAGGATCAGTTCCGTTTTCAACCTTATCATCAAATTTGTTATGACAATCACAGTTACTGTCGCTGCAGTAACTGTGCCATCCTAAGCAATCTGGTTCCCAATGCTAAAATACTGACATGCTAAAACACTATTAAAACTTGCAAAAATCGGTTCTATTCTAGTTCCAAATGGGCAATAGTTACAGAGTTTGATCTTAAGCATTCAGTGCACAAAAGAGTCCTAATATTAGGTCTTAACAATCAAGGTTTCCCTGTAGGGTTTTTTTTTTTTCATATTCTTGCAAAACCTGTGACTTTCTTAGATTTTCCAGCTAAAATTAACTTTATAGCCAAGTCTGTTTCACCAGACAAGCTATTCAGTAAATGTATTCAGGATATACTCAGTTCTTGCCTCTCTCTCTATGAAAATGGCACAGCATTAGGGACAGGACTAGATGGGCTTTACAATCTGCATTTGCAGGCTATCATATACCACCTTAAAGATCATTTTAATACATCTGTCATCTTGGAAGACTACACCAGAACTGAGTTCCTGCAATAGAAAACAAAGCTGGTTTGTGTCTTTTTTTTTACTATTTAATGTATATACAAGGAATAATCAGTTGTTTTTCTATGATAAACATATCAATTAATTTTATTTTCCTGTGGTGGGATCTATTCCTTGTATTATAATAGTAGCCTGTTCTGAAATTTCTCCAATTTAAATTCACCTGCAGCATAGGTAACCAGCCTCCTTAAGGTTCCAGAGGAGGTCCTGCAGGTGAATTGTACACCATTAATATGTTGCTACTGAAAATAAACCGTGTAAGTGGAAAGCTAGGGGGAAAAAAAAAAAAGAGAGAAAAGCATCCATGAAGTAACATTTTTCATTTCCTCTGTCTTGAAAAAAAATCACACCTCCATGCAAGAAAATTTTACACTTCAGATACTTCGCACAGGTCAGTGCTTCTGACTCCAAGGTAGTCACTTGGTCCCAGAGTCACCAGTTAAGACTGCTCTGTGGTTTAATTTAGCCATTCTCTTTTCTCTTGCTTACTTTTTGGTGATGGACCATGGTGCTAAGTTCTCTCTGGGAAAGCATGCTGCTTCCATATGGTCTGGGATTTTTGTAGTGGGGTGCATCCAGGACACAGTCTGTCATGACATGTTTTTTTTTGCAAGGAATCTCTATTGGCAAAGACACAGAGTGGTACCAAATTCAAACCACCTGGCGCTAAGGCTAATTGAGTTTTTCCTGAGAGGGTAGAATAATAATTTTGAAGTACCTATCTGAGATTATGTTATTACTGAGAGGGAATGGGAAAGGTTGACTTGTCACCACAGTACTAAGTGCATCTTTGAAGACATGCCCAAGATGGAAGTTTATAGTCAGGGGAGCTAGTTTGAATTATGAATTGAAAACCAGTCTACCTGGGCCAACATTAGCACTTGTCATAGAATCAAAGTTCCCTTGTAATTTAAAATGCTAGTATTTCTCATGCATTATAGGAACAAAATCATTTTGCTTAAGTACTGCATAATAGCTAACTACTAGATTAAACCCCATATACATCTTCCAGTTTGAAGTCTTCCTCAGATTTAGCATAGGCAGTTTTCTTCAGTATTGTAGTTGCATCCCAGGAACTTAATTAAGGTCTGTTCATATTTGTATGTGGTAGTAAGGATTATGTGTGACTTCATATTGTTGCTCATTTCTTAGGACATGACTTCTGGTTTGGATTTTGTCACCTTGACTCTTGCTCTGGAGCTGACTGCTTGGTGCCATTGTCTTCCATAAGCCTGCTTTCATACAAAATACCTAAAACCAGCAAGCTTATTTTGTGTATGTTTTGACATCCCATGCATCCTTAATAGATTTTCCATAAGCTTGCCACTGTGCAATCTATCTGTTTTATAGCCTCATTCCTTCCTGTTCTGCATGTGACTATTTCTTCGTGTTTTGCACTGAGCTGTTACTCTGTTTTAGCACACAGATGAGAAAAAGGGTGGTTGGGTATTAAAGAAAAACATGGTGTTAATGTGATATTGACATTAGAATACGGTTCCACACATTCCAGAACTGATGTATGTGAACTAATGTAAGTAGTGAAGCTAAATGCTTTCTTTAAATGGCCTCTATTTTACAGTAACCTTTGCAGCATTTGAAACGACATCTCAGTAACCAGGACTAAAGAAAAGCCAGATCATACTCTTGTATTAATTGTGGGGTTTCAATCTAATCTGGAATAAACAAAACACTAGTCTGCCTTTTAGTTGTTGGGGTATATCAAATGAAAATTCTTTGTTTAGAAAAGAAGTAGCTTCTAGAAAAGAGTAAGTTTGTGGTTCTGTGACTCAGAAGAGACGCTCTGCGTCAGGTATTAGATAAGTCTTCTGTTTTAAAAAGTAGTCTGGGCTAAAGCTCTAGAAAAGATAATATTTTCAAAGAGCTCATCTTCATAAATGGTTTGCATATGGTGAAGGAAATAAACATCACACTGTCTGGTGGTGTAAACAATAGTTTTCTAGGACTAACCATGGCTACAACTGTTCCTAATAGGAAAATCATGACCCATGTTATGTTTTCCAGGCTTTCATAAGAGATCTTTATTAATCTACACTTTATTATGTGATCTGTAACTGTAAACACATGTATCATGTATCAAGCTAATACTATTAGCTTCTAGTTCAGTGATGAAAAGGATCTGTGTGTGTGTTTCCATGTGTGTGTGTATGGAGAGTAGTTTTTAAGAACTTGTATGCTTTTGGATAGGTATTTTCTGTAACTTGATCTAAACTCATAGGCAAAAACTGCTGAAAGCTCCCACAACCACTGATCTATTCTATTTTATTCAGATTTCATTTTATGATCATTTTTTCCCCTCCAAAGAGAAAAATAATTATTTTCTAAGCGTATTTGAAGATTAACTTTATGATTGATAATTTGTATTTAAGATTACTTTGGTGATGATGTTTAGCATAAAAAAAGTGATCATTTGAGCAACACACTAAAAAAGGAGGCAAAATTGAAGAAGAGAAGTAAAAAAAAGAGCAATCAGACTAAAAAGATTTATAGTAATTTCTGTTTCCATCAAGACTTAACAAGAAAGCAAAAAGAAGGTATCAGACAGAAACCACATTCCAATACTTACATCTCAATTCTTTCTCAATTTTATGCTATCAGCTCCAAGGTTGCTTGTTGATAGGCTTGCTAAAAAGATAGTTTAAAAAAAAAAAAAAAAAAGTTGTTTATGTTTTTGAAAATACGATAGCAAATAAAGCACAGCTTTTTGCAGAATTTAAAACTGTTCAGTGCAGGACAGATTGTTCAGCACAAGAATTATCCACACTCTGTTACAAACAGCACTGAACACAATGAGCTG
The DNA here is from genome assembly GCA_028020825.1 of Podargus strigoides. NCBI lineage: Eukaryota > Metazoa > Chordata > Aves > Caprimulgiformes > Podargidae > Podargus > Podargus strigoides. The sequence goes on along the minus strand of CM051622.1, from coordinate 41,110,182 downwards.
TGGAAGCTCACAAGCTGATCGTATTTAGCTGTGACTTCATTCTTTAATAACTTTTCCACATGATTCTTCAGTTGAAGGTGTTTTGTTTTGGTTTATCTCTGTTGGGTTGGGGGGTTTTTTAATTATTATTTTTTTACCAACAGAAGTGACACAATACAATGCCTTAGTGACTCAGGTTCAGTGTTTGTAAGTAATCAGTTCTGTTGTCTTTTTTTGGATATGTTTTTGTTCTGTTTATACAAATAGAAAAAGGGTTGCTAAGTTCATAAGGCAACAATAAAAGACAATGGGATTTTTTTATATCTATTTTTTTCAAAGAATTTCTCACCTTGCCAGTTCAGTCTTTTCAGCGCTCAAAATGACAAGCTCTGTGTGTTCTATATGATCTTTAAATAATAGAAGGTGACATAGTCAGGTAGTTCATCACTTTGTTAGTTTACTAAAGACCAGATTGCTGACCTTTAGTTTGTTCGTACAGTATTTGATGATACGATGAAAACATGTAATCATGATCAAAACATGTGATAAAATTACTGAAAGAAGATCCAAACAGTTCAATAGTTAAAATAATTTAAAAAAAAAAAAAAAAAAAAAGGATGTTTAGGTGTTCAGGCATTCTTTTTAATACATCTATGTTTTGGTTTTATGTCTGGAAACTCAGAAACTCAGACATATAATTAAAATCTCCTAAGTATAAATTATTATTTTAAAAAGAAAGATATGAACATCTCAGTCTCCTGAATATTTGCACTGAGTATTAACACAAATATATTTGTACATGAATGTTAAGTAGAGAAATGAAAGGTGTATGATTAATAATAATATGCAAATTTGAAACTAATTTAATGGTGTTATACAAAGGGCAAACTAGGATAGTGTTTGGCCAAATATGTTTACATACTTCATATTTGCATGAGTTTATTGAACATGCAGTGTGAAATCACCCATCTTTGCATAAAAACTGGATAAGCACTTTTTTTAAAGAGCAAATTGCTCAAATTTCAAAGCCTCAGCAGTTGAGCCTGCTTTACTACCTCTCCTGTACTCCACTCTAATTCTCCTTGGGAAGAGAGCGGTGGATCCAGTCATGTTCCCCAATACATGATCTACTTTTGCTAAGTGTCAGGTCAGTATAGATCCCTCTGTCCCTCCTTTTCAGTGTCAAGTTGTAAAGCTTCAGCATTCTGATTAACCTTGTACACTGGGATGAGTCTTTTCCCCTCACAAGACATTTTTTTATGTTTTATCAGGAAAATTACAGAAAGCTTTGTTCAGTTGATTTCATGACTGCATTTTACAAAAGGTGGCGTTTGTGTTCTCAGTCGCACTCTGCAAACTCTGAAAAAGACTCAGCCTCATCATAAATGATTTTCCCATGGCTAAAAAGTCAGACTCCCATCTTTATCTTTCTTCTTTGATGGAAAATAAATCCTCTTTTGTCTTGATGTTGAATAAAATATATGAAGAGTAGACAAAAATAGATTTCATCCTTAATTAGCTGCTTCCTTTAAGTCTTTCGAAGAAGGGTTACAATTTGACTAAGATCCCTTCCATCTGTCACAATATGCTTGCTTTTATTTTGACTTCCCGTTGCTGTCTTATCACATATCACATGAATCATTATCATTTGTTTGCCATCCCTTTCTTTAGTTTTGTATCTCTTCCTCCAAATGATTAAAACATCAGGTTGAATGAAAGGTTATAAGTACACTGTGATTCACATTTGCCCCATCTTATTAAAACAAATAAACCAACCAGTTATATAATTTAAATGTGCTTGAGCTATGGCTTGCAGATGCTTTTATCAGCTCTGGGCTGAAGAGGTTGTGTGCACTTGGGCATGCACGTACAACTGTTCTTCGAAAGGGACAAACCTCATTATATTGCAGGTGCCTGTAAACTTCTGAGAAAATAGCTGCCTTTTTCAATAAAGCTACTTCCTAACAGGAAACACAGTTTATTATGGTCTTTAGCAAAAGTGAGCAGCTTTTCTTTTACTTAGATAAATGTAGCCCCATTTGATGGCACAAATATTTTATTTCTTTTAACATGTTGGAATGAGGGTGGATCATAATATTTTTCACTCTAATATTTTAGCTTATAAAATGTTGAGGAAAAGAGCTGTAATGATTCTTAAGTTATAAATATGTGTTACACTAACTTGTAGGTTATTTTGTTTACTTGCCACGACATCTTTTCTTGTATAGAAGGACAGGAGTGCTTCATAACTGCCTCAGCTTGCTAGAACTGAAGTTAGTTTTTAGTGGCTGTGGGGTGTGACAACAGTACGTATATACTGAGTTTCAGTACAAAGTCTCTGCTGTCTTTAGTGAGCACGTGGGCTAGTCCTGGGGATTTTGTGTTGCAACATGTGATTTTAAGAGGACTCTAGGCTCAGGACAGCTCAGTCACCAGCTGTGGAGATGAACTTCAGATGGATTTTTATGAGCCAAAAACTTATACTTTCAATTCAGGAAGTATTCACATATGGGTTGGGTTTTTTTGGGGTTGGTGGAGGTTTTTTGTTATTTGTTCTATCATAATCCTTAGAGATCTCAGCTAGCTCTGCTGTACCTTGCTAAGGACAAGAAAACAGACTGAGAAACAATCAGTGCACAGAATCTCTTATTACCTAAAAAGAGAAGGAGAAGAAAGAGAGAAAGGTTAAATCAGCGTAAAGTATCATAGAATCATAGAGTGGTTTGGGTTGGAAAGGACCTTAAAGATCATCTAGTTCCAACACCCCTTCCCACCAGACCAGGTTGCTCAATGCTCCATCCAACCTGGCCTTGAACACTTCCAGGGAGGGAGCAGCCACAACTTCCCTGGGCAGCCTGTTCCAGTGTCTCACCACCCTCACAGTAAAGAATTTCTTTCTAATATCTAATTTAAATCTACCCTCTTCAAGTTTAAAACCATTACCCCTCATCCTATCGCTACATGCCCTTGTAACTTTGAAACCAGAAAGAGATGAATAGATGCACCATTCAAATCTCCTTAAAACACTTTTTGAGTGAAGATCAGCTTATATCACTGGTCTGTGCATATTTGACAAAATTATATTAATTGTAATTAGGAACTCTAGTGACTAAAATTGGGGCTACTTTGATTAAAGGGTTCCTGGATCATGAGCTGGCATTTACTATTGAACAGCTCATAAATTACGATAAAAAATACCAACTAATAACAAATTAATAAAAAATTACCCAGACCTTGACATTCTAGCATTCCAAAGCTCCCACTGAGATTTCTGATGTTATTCATTTTCATTCTCATACATTATTTTGTCCCTTTTTTCTTTTTAACCTGGACTCTGTGGGTTTCTTGCTTGCTGACTCTCTGTGACATGCTACCGTATCTTTTTGTTTGGTTGCTTGGTTGGTAGTTTTTTTCCCCCAAAGCTCCTAACTATAGGAAACACTTTATCCTGTTACTAAGCCTCAGTAGGCATTTCTGTGTTAGCAATTGACTGAATTCAGCTGTGACACCACACGTTTGACATTGATTTGCAGATTTTCATAAACCAGAGACTGCACTATGCTCATATGATAGTTGTGATCATCACTGTTGTGATGTTTATTTGTAAAGCGGCTCTCAGAATACAAGCTAAAATATGATCTGTTTCAATGGTGAACAACCCCAGTGTGACTTAAATTGCGTGGCAGAAATACACACATTACCATCTAATGGATGTTTTCTTTAATTTGCAGCCTAAGACCAAAGACATTTCATTGTAGATTTTTATCACTTTACAAGGATGCATATTAATAGGAATAATATTTGAGTGGGTTTATGGTTATATCTCAGAAAACACTGGGCCCATGAAGATACTTACTACAAGCTGCCCACAGAACACTAGTGTGAATCATTCCCCAGCTGACATCTCTGTGGGAATGTATTTGAAGGCATACGATTTGTTTCAGCATTGCAAACTTGTCAGTTCCATTTGTTTGGTTTTCATAACATTTATGACCTTTTAACTATTTGGGCATGTTCATTCAAAAACCTCAAAACGAGTCTTAATTAAAAAGGGTTGATCTAAAAAAAAATACTCCCTCACTCTGGCTAGAATTTCTGTCATATCAGTCCACAGACAAAAACAAATGAGATTTAGGAGTAGTGGCGTTTTCAGTTTGAGTTACTAGCATGAGCTTGTGTGATCTTGCTGAACACTGCCATTTGCAAAAGAGCAAATAAAACAGATGACAATCTGCTAATCATGCACAGTTCTATTTAGAAATTTAGCAGTATTTTCCCAGTTTATGTTTTTGCTTGACTTCCTCGGAGTGAAAGGAAGTTTTATGTATTTATATTGTATTGTAATAATAATAATGGTTTATATTGTATATGTATATTTGGGAAACTTTACCACAGATCAACAATTTTCAGTAGGCTAAAAATACACTCCAACATTGTAAATAATTTTAGAGAACACCCTGTGTGTGTGTGTGTAGTATATGTTTGTGTGAATAGTGTATTCTATATTTGTTTTACATAAAATTATTTTTATGCAGTTAGACAAATTCTGCATTTGTTAACAATGGAAAGTAATGCCACACACATATGTAACTGTTCAATAAAAGCTGATCAGGAGGCAGGAAGCAGAGGTGTGCTCATTATTTGGGATTTAGGACCAGTAGCATTTTCACATTGAGTTACAAAGGATGGGTTTGCTTGATTTGCTGGTCACTGATCACCTTCATGATTTGTAGGTTTTGCTTGTGATTTTAACCTTGAAATCATGAAGGTCTATCAGTGGTAATGCTCCACTGGTGTTTAGTAGGAACACTGGCTACACCTAGAAGTGAAGTGATTCAGGTGGCTTTGACAACAACATTGAGAAGTTCCAGTCATATTGGAAGAACCTCTGAGCAATGAGAATTGAGACAGAAATGGTTAGGAAGGAGGGAATACGAGTCTGAAAAGGAAAAGGGACAGCAATCAGATGCAGTTATTGTATTTGGTCACCACATTGTGATGTGAGGCTGTCATTCCTCTACAGAGCTGTGAGTTACCGCTGGTTTTCCTAGCACAGTTTGAAGTCCTTGTGTTTCTGAAGTGCAGTGCTATTTGCCTAGTGTACTTTCTTCATGAGTGGCTACATGAATTTCTCAGCTACATAGAGGAGCATGCTAGAAGGAAAGTATAAAGCCTATAGAAATGATTTCTCCATCTTCTCCTAAACTCATGATTTGAGAGGCTGGTGGGCAGTTCCATAGATATTGTGGGGTTTTTTTCATGTTGGCACTATAAGTTCTAAAGAAAAGGATATTCATTTTGCACCTCATTCTTTCATGAATAATCTTGAGAAAATAAAGGAAATATTTTACAGTTCTTAGCAACTTTTGAACTCTAAGTATGATCTTAATCATGGAATTGCTTTATCTATACCACAATATGGCAGGATTTATTTTAAAGTTGATGCGTCTAATGCTCACTGCATTTTCCCATGTGCTAGAGGAATTAGTCAAACACATCAATAGAGAATATATCTGTTTTATAATAAGCCTAGCAATGATATTAGATCAGCTGCTGAGTTCCTATATAGCAGTTTAAGTCCATTATCAATACAGACAATTTAATTGCACTTTTGCTGGTCCATCACCTAGTTATTTGAGGAACAGGGAGATTTATGCTTATTGTATATATCCATCGTAAATGTAGGTAAGTTATATAAAAAATATCCTCTGACTTTGTAAGGAAGATGCTTTGTACAGCCGCCCATTTCTATTATTGTTCATTGTCTGTGGATACAGAATATAGGAGCTGATGGTGTCTTCCATTAAAAATGAAAAGCCTCCTATTGACTTCACTGCCAGATTGGGTCCTTAAGTAGTGTAAAATAGAGCTGACTTGAAAGTGTACTGCTGTTCTCTGCAGGTTGTTCATCTTATGTTGGCTGCTGCAAGGATTCCACTTCCTACAGCTGTATTTTTAATTGAGAATATGTTTTAATAAATATTTTATTTTAAAAAGTATATAGAGACCTAATACAGTGAAACAAAATACAAGTTACTGACTATAGGTTATCTTAATATTTAGATGTGGGAATTATGCATAGCACTCATTAGCCATTGAGCATTCAGGATAGCCAAAGTGCTGGTATATATGCAGAGTAATTCTCCTACAGAGGTATCTGGACAGCTTTAGTGCTGTAAATGTCTATTGTGTTTATTCAATAGGTTCGGGAGAATTATATGCAACTATAGCCAATAGTAGCTCAGGCTAACCTGTACTTGATGCAAGTTTCCTTTTAAGGAGGTTTATCAGGTCTTCAGTTTTACCAAGCTCCATTTTAGAGATTCCTTCCTTCTCTCTGGAATTCCCATATGCATTTTGGTTGCTCTTCATGCATCAAAGAAGAATAAAAGTTAAGGCCTTACTCAATTTCTTTTTATCTCTCTTCAGGGCACAAAGACCATAAGGAGCAAAGAGAATGTGGAAAGGGTTCTGAGTGAAAGCACTGTAAGCAGTGTGGGAAAGTTATCGTCTACTCTGTCAAAAAAAAAAAAGCTAGGAGTGTAAAAATGAAGGGAAAAGGGGCACAAAAATGTAGAGACAGGGGAGCAAGTAGAGAAAGGGGGTATACCCCAGAAGCTTGCAAAATAAAACTAGTAGTAGAAAAGGAAGACCAGAGGGACACTAGATAAGAATCACTGTGACAGTGTGAGCAATTCTGGTGGTTCCTTTTTTACCATGTAGTTCTGGAAGAAACTAGACAATAAAAATTGGAACAAGATGTGCAGAAGATATAGATTACAGCTGTATGTGATGTACATTTGTGTGCATTCAAGTTAACTTCTCTTTCTGTCTGAAGTGATGCCCTGCATTTCAGTGATAGCCAAGCATTTCAGTGATAGCCAAGCATCCCTCATATAGGATCATCTCACACAATTGTTTCCCAGTGTATTTAATAAGAATTTTGAAGACTGATTTGTAATAAAAAAGTTAGACTAAGAAAACCAAAACAGAAACTGAGACCTCTGAAATCGTATAAATACTTGCTGATTTCACTGGGTCTGAAAGAAGAATTTCATGCAGACTTCTAGAGCTGAGATACAGTTCATGCCTACAAATGCATTACATTCTAAAATATAAGTAGTGTTTCATAATTATGCGCTGTGGAGGATTAATATGCTTCATAATGTGCTTTATTCACAAGGGAGCAACGCATTTTGTCCTAAGAAGTTTTTCTGTTTCCTGTTTTTTAAAAAATAAAAATCTTTATATTGCTATGAGAATAGATGCATAAGATGTTTGTGTCCCCCGTAAAGAAAAAGTTGCTTTATATTTGTAAATTAGGTGGAAACATGTTATGGCAGAATGTTCTCTTCCAAGTTTTTCAAGATCAACAGTTACTGGCTAGGTTAGCTTATTGTTTGTCATGTTCCCTCTCCATCACACATATCACACTTAAATATATGCTTCTCACTTGGGTGGAAAAAATGTTGAGAGAGACGTGCTTACATCTTTAACATCGTAATTGTTCAGTTATTCTCATTTATGGCGGAAGGAGGCTATACTTCACTGGTACCAATTAAATATCCTATACTGGGTTCTATATAAACAACTACAGATGCGCACAATGGTTACATTACATGGTATATTTAACAACATAGCTAAATCAGGAAGTATGAGCTCTGCCTTTAGTGATGGGAGTACTAATGATTGCATGCAAGAAGATTTTTGCATGCAACCATGAAGGAAATAATTGCTGTTCAGCACTATTCGGTTAGGTTTGCATATCAGTAAAAACACATGCACAGAGGCTCCACCTACACTCCTAGTGCCCTAGCACTGATATGAGTGCAGCATGTATTAAAGCTTTAGAAGGTGTTACAGTATTCACAACTTGCGAAGTGCATGTAATATTTAACAGAGTTAATTTGACCATGGTCAGATTAAATTGCAATGGTGATATTCAGGTTTTATTTTCTGTTTTTTTTTATTTTAGACATAAAGTACCATAGGTGGCATTTTACAGATTTATGGGAGCACTGCTTCTGCTGAGGTTTTAAATCTTGTGGGTTTTTTCCTCTTTTTGATTCATTGCAGATATAGATATATAAAGCATATGTTTGTTTTTCATATTTTAGATGGAAGACTTTATTTGAAAACTACTGTCATGTATTGAATTTTTCCTGCTGAAGATACCTGTGCTACAGTAAAGAACTTTGCAGTAAGACATTGGCTCATAAGGAGTTCTGTGGAAACAAAGTGTTTTCAAGGCAACTTCCTCAACTTCATTTATCAATGTTCTTCAAAAATGTAAAGAATTCTGCAAGAGTGTCCTCCTTTGGTTATCTCCTGTGGCTCAACCTGGAGACCTAGAAAATGTTTGTAAATGTACAGTAGCACTCTTCTTACAGTGAAAATCTGCATCTCTGCGCCGGACTATTGTATCCAAAATTACAGGCAGGTCAGAACAAGGCTGAGTATTCCCTTTTTCAAGGAATGCAGACTCTGTCCTCCTCCGATGATTCTATATTTGAGCACATCAAATGATCCTTCCAGCGGTGTCCAAGTACACTTACAGACTGTTTATATCATACCGAAACCAGCAAGACAGCTCAGCAATGAACTTCTAGAGGGCATAAGAGGATTCTTATTAAAAAAAAAAAAAAAAAGGAAAAAAAAAAGGAAAAGAAAAAAAAATTGATACATTCAGTTTTCAAACTATGATCGTGGGTTTTCTTCTAAAGACATTTTTTCCACATGCTTTCCAAGAGACCAACACATGTATGTTAGACTACATTAAGTGAAATGGAATTTTGTGTAAGTGAAAAGAAATGCTGAATGTAAACAAACTGTTTTACTGTTCACAAAGTCTTTTTTCCTAAAATAAAAAAAAATACAATAAAAAGAGTAATAATTTCTCATTGTAAACTGGCAGGGGTTTATGAAATAAAAGACTTTTGCTTCTTATCAAACTGTTGGTCACATGTACAGTATATAACACAAATCACACAAGGAAGGTATTATGTATGCAGTAGAAATCTAGAGTTTAGGAAATGAAAATTTTAGATAATATTGTTTTGTCACCCTGTTGGTCAGAAAGACACCTTTCTAGTTTTAACGCATGCAGGCATGTAAATATTTGTCCTGGAGTCACAGTATTACTGAATGAGATCTTAAGCATCTGGTAACAAGTCAGAATTCTGTATCAGCCACTTTTATTTGTATATTGAGCCCTGGTTAGTGCCCTGATTAGTGCACTTTTAAGAATGGACTGTGGCTGAGCAGCAAGTCAAAATGCCAGAAATATTTTTATATGTTAATGTCATATTACGTCAATGTTGCTAAAAAAAGAAAACCTAACAAACACTTGATGTATCAGTCCAATTCCACGTAGAACTGAGTGATACAGTTGAAGTCTATTGTCCCTCCCACCTTGTCTTAGGGATGGGTTATGTGTTACTTTCACTGTCTTTATGAAAGCTACAATATGTGTTTTCACCTTTGTGCTGATAACTGGAAGCAAGCTGCAACACAGTGCTTATTACATTACTAAAAGTTACGTTCTTTGCTTTGCGTACTTTTGGGTTACCCCTTTAAAGACTGATTTTGTGAATCAGTGCTATTACTGTAAGTTTTGTGATTATGCTTTCTTCATCTAATGTTTTATGCGTATAAAATGTTATTTATTACATGGAAACATATCAAAACATTAAATGTCTAAGATGCCTAACTTAAAGCAAATATTTCTTTTAAAATAGTTCTGATTGGATATTAATATTATTTTGTCAAAAAAAAAAATTCTAATGTTTTGTAAACTCTAGCACTGAGCTTCTATAGTTTGTAGGTCTTCCTTGCAATACTGGTACACATTTATTCTGTGCAGTTCATATTTACTCCACCACAATCCTTTTTTAACAACAGAAAGATGTATATACAAGGTCACATCACGGTAATTTTTTTTAAGCAAATACTGAGCAATATTTTTCATTAAATATTGTTACCTAATACTTTGTAGTGATATTAATTTCTAGCCATGATTCTTTCATAATTTTCGTAGTTGCTTGAACACATATGGGATTCTGTACTCCAGTTTTTTCATATGCAGTCTTTAAAGGGTTAACAGCTGTAAAGTTAGATGGACTTGTGGCAAGCTTTTGAATCATTCATATCAGAAAGAGAATTAAAAGCCTACAACTGAAATATGTAGTAGCATCTACCATTGCTCTGCTCCTTGCATAGAGTCACCTGTAAGTAGGTTTAGTAGTTTTACAGTATATACTTTCAAGACCTGTGGGAATGCCTCAGTGTTTGGCTTGGTACATAAATGGAAATATTAAGGATTAAGGGGGAACCAATTTATAAGCTGGATGTTTAGAAAGAATCGTGCTAAAAACAGTGTAAATATTACAGACCATGAGATGTTACCGTAAGTTGAATTTTTTGCCCCTCTTTAGTTATACAGGTTTTGGGTTGGTATTTTGGTTTTGGTTTTTTGATTTGGAATTTATATTTTTTTGCGTAGATTATGAAGAAGAGTTGTGCTCATGTTATTGTTTATATGCTTTTGTAATCTTAAAGATATTAATGTCTAGTTGTTCTATATTATAACCACATTTGCGCTCTATGCAAGCCCTTGGAACAGAACATACTCATCTTCATGTAGGACCTATGAAAATTGTCTATTTTTATCTATATATTTAAAGTTTTCTAAAAATGAAAAAAGGTTATTACGAATTTTGTTGTACAAAATCTGTACAAAAATCTGTTTTTACATCATAATGCAAGAATTGGAAATTTTTCTATGGTAGCCTAGTTATTTGAGCCTGGTTTCAATGTGAGAACCACGTTTACTGTTATTGTATTTAATTTTCTTTTCTTTTCAACAATCTGCTAATAAAACTGTCTGAAATCTCCCTGTGACTTTATTTACAGTTCATCTTTATTAAATTTTCTGAAATGTACAACATCAGAGGAATATTTGCTTTCTAATGGGAGGCATCTAAAAAACAACATAAGTCAGCTCTTTGTAATGTGAGGAGAACAATGCTGAATGATTTTATTTAACATGCAACTGCTTCTATCTCTAATATGAATTACTGTGGTGAAAAACATCATAAAAGCACACTCTGTGGTTATTGTTTAACAAGCAGATTTTCCGTATTTTTTTTTCTTGCCAGCTAAGCAAACTGCCCCCATCTACATGATTTATTTATGTACATTTCTCAGTTTATGAAGCTGTTATTTGTACATTTTTCCTTTATATTGTGATATTCCCATGATTCTTATTTCACAAAGCTTTGTGCTGAATAATGTAAAGTGGACACATTGATGGAACAAAACATATTATTCCCCTAACTACGAAAATGTAGGGGTAATCCACTTGGTTTTGTCCCAGATCTCCTTCACTTGATAAAACGTGTTTAGAAACTTTGGTATCCTAACACATTTTTTAACAAAAAACAAGTAATTAAACATTTAAACAGGCATTTGGAGAAAGTAGTAGTTCTGGTTTAGCATATCTTTAAGTAGTATTGTAAGGGGGAAAAAAAAAAAAGGATTTTTTTTTTTCAAGGTAAAGATGGTTAAGAACAAATCTGGAAGTAAGATTTTTTTTGCTTACAGAAAATTCAAAAGTCAGAGATGTATGACTGATTTTGAGTATTCTCCCATACTGTGCTGCCTTGCATGGCCTTGCCTTACCTTCCCATCCCTTCTCTTCCCTCCCTTTCTGAACCATACGTACATGAATGCTTCGCCTTTCATTAGGGAGCAGGCTTGTTTGGCCAAGCAGAAGTGTTTAACTTTCTTAGACCAGCCTGTTTCATTATCCCCAGATGGCCTGGGGACTGCAAGTGGGAGGCTGATGGGCTTCCTGGATTCCAGCAGGTTGCTGTTGCTGGCTAGTTGATTAGGGTCCTGGCTAGCTCTATATAGGACAATCACAATCTCCCTCTGTTTGTATTAAAATGTCCCACATGTCTACATTAGTAAGTGTCCCAGCTATGCCATAGCCAGCTCCCCTCTGGCACACTTAAAGTGGGTAAGGGAAAAAGAAAACGTTAATCTCTCAATCCAGATCACTTCCCAAACTGAATGATGTCTACAGTAACAGACTAACAACCTACCTGTGTGTTTTAAGCAATGCAGGAAATAGTTTCTTTCAGCAGGAAGGAACTAGCCCTCCTGTAAGTTCCACCCTATGTCCATTAAGAAATCATTGCTTTATCAACAGCTAGGATTTAACAGGGCTGAGTTTGGATGGGCCAATAGCTAGTCAGATGCTGGTACTCCTTGTTACAGTAAACTAAATTCTGTCAAAGCTGAGGTCAAAATCAAGAAGAGGGCACCCTAAATGTATATTTCCTATAACTTGGTAGGTTATGGTCAGGTCTTGAAGAAGTTCGGAGTGAGCAGCTAGATGCCTAAAGTTTTAGGAAAATCCTGTGGAACTGATGGACTCAACTGAGAAAGAATTTTTAAATTTTTTTTTTCTTTCTTTTGCTATGGAAAGATTTAAGGTTGGATTTTGACCTGAAAGGTAAACCTCTTTATTTGTTGAAGGTACTATAAATTATTGAAAATTGCTTCATTTGTTATTTGCTTACATGTTATTTGACACAAGACTGTCCAATAAACAAAGCCTGAGGCCAAGATTTTCAAGCGTCGCTGCTGATTACAGGTACTTCTAGTTTTATTGGCCAAACTGCAGACATTTGCAATGCCTTTTATAAAATAAAATGTCCTAGCACAAGGGTTCTGTGAAACTCACTTCTTCAGTAGCTGCTGTCTAACTCATCCACAAGATACTAAGGAATTTATTAGTGCACCTTTGCTGAGCAGTTCACCCTGATCAATGACGATCATTCCACCACTGTCAGTATTACACCATTTCAAGCAGAAGCCTCTTCTGTATAAAACATCATTTTCAAAGGGAGAGGAAGCAAAGACTTCCTGAAATTCAAGATCTTAAAAGGAATCAAATTAGAAATAAAAAAATCTCAGCATCCAGAGTACTTGGAAGCTTTGCAAAAGTTCACTCAAAGGTCAAATACCACTATGCAATTCAGAAGAATTTGCACAAAATCTGTGCATAAACATGATTTCTTCATCCATAGTAACAATGGTTGTGAATTCTTTAACTGATCCTCTAAATTTGGATCATAATGACAGAACCAGATTCATCTTGTTCAACACAGCAAAAGGACAAGAAGAAGCAGACACCAATTGCAACAAAGGAAACTCCAACTGGATGTAAGGGGGGGGGAAATCAAAATGAGAGTGATGAAGCACTAGAACAGCTTTCCCAGAGAAGTTCTGGGATCACCATCTTTGGAGGTTTTCAAACCTGAGGTGAGCAAGGCCCTGAGAAACCAGATCTAACTTTGCCCAGTTTGAAACAGGTTAGCACAGATGACCTTCAGAGGTCCCTTCGAACCTCAGGTTTTTATGGTTCTAGAACTACAAAACTTATAAGCATGATGCCCTTGCAGGCATAAGACTTTCTGTACTCAGCTTAGCAAGGAGCCAAATTTTATCCTATAAATAGCAGTTATCAGATCCAGAATAGAAATTGCTGTGATATGTTTAAGCTTTCACAGCTTTTTGATCTTCCATATCAGGAGGCCAGAAGAATGAGCTGCGCTAACAGCAAGATGTGAAAGACGATACAGAAAGTGAATACAGAGAGGATAAAAAAAGCACCTATTCTAGTGCAGATATAGTTCACTTAAATAATAAGAATGGAAGCTGTAGTAACTTTGTGAATTCATTCTCAGACCAGTTTTCTAGCAATAAATAAATAAAAGGCGAAGTGAGGAAATAGTATGTCTAATAACAAAAAGAACAGCAGTTCGTGATAAAGAAAGTAACTGGACTTAAAGTGAACTTTCCCATTTGTTTTTTATTGAATACACTGGCCAGACAGTCTTAGGGAAAATTGGAAATGATGAGCTGGAACAGATCCTCTTTTTAAAATATATCTCCTTTATTTTTTCAGATTGCTTACTTGAAACTGTTTTATACTGCAAGGCAACCAACTATTTTGTAATTCTATAGACCCAAGATACAGAGGACTTTGAAACAGTTAATTTGGCTTGTTGGCTGCTCTGTCAAGTAGGTGTTGCCATGCAGGTAGGGAAGCTGCGGTATGGAAAGGTTTAACTTGACATTTTAAAACTGGAGAGACAAAAGGAGTATCTTTGGGCTTCACTCTGTGTCTGTGAAGTTATAGCATAGTACAAGTACAACTCAGTGCTAAAGGATTTTGGAGGCAAAAATGCGCTTTTGTTTTGGGGGTGTTGCTTACTGGGTGAATTGCAAAGTAGGCAGATGAAAAGGAAAACTGTGGTTAGAAAAGCAGGCTAAAAGAATGAGGCTGCAACAGAATTTTGAATAGAGCATAGGAATGGCAGAAAATAGGAGATTTCAGCTGTCAAGATTGAAGTAAACAGTGATACAATAAGGAGAAACTGGGTTCTAAACATACTCTTTAGAAAGATCTGGTAAGATACAGATGCAGCAAACAAACTCATTTGGCAGGCTGCTGGGAAAGCAGACATTGTTTTCAATTCCATTCAGAAGCAACTAATAACCATTTGGCTTCTGTTCACTGTGACCAAACTGATGCTGCAGAATCTGCCTTTTCAGTGATGGGATGATATATTGGAAGCCAGAAATAAGTTTCCACATGGATCTCTTCAACAATCTGAACTCAATTTAACAATTGAAGAGGACAGAGATAAAGTATTACCTTCTTTGTGAGCTGATCAATAACAAGCACACCTCTGGGAAGCAGATGCTAGTATTACCCTTTGCAGCCATTTCAGTGGTGGAAGCTGAACAAGTTCACAGGCCACCTTACACAGAACTCAGAGGGGCAGTAAATAATAAGAAGAAAAAGCTCTAATTCTCAGTTTCTTCCAGGTGAGATCTTATCCTATCTGCCTCTGACTCAAACCTCTACAACACTGTAAGTGTATACATGGCATCTAGTAAGAAGATAAGATTCAAGTGGAGAATTAAGGGTTGAAAACTAAGTCGCTGTGAAAAGTGAAAGTAAACTAGAGACAAACACAGAGCAAAAAGGTGAATGAAAAGGATTATAGTACAAAATTAGTCCACAGATTACAGAATTCAAAATGCCTAAAAAGAAATGGCATCAGTGTACATGTGTCTAATTCAAAGCCGTAATAAATAACCTGCCTTTTTGAGGTATGTAAAGCTTATCAAATGTTTCCATTACTGGCCTGAAAGCTCCTTTGGCACTAATAATGATATTTCTGTTCCCCTTTAAAGCAACTAGATGCTTAGCTCCAGCATAACCTCCTCTTGGGAGCCAAAATCTAAGGTGAACAATGTGATGCAGTGTGCTCAGAAATCTTACCACATAACCACGCAGAATCGGTGAAATGAAGGAAATACACAGCTGCCGATCGCAACCGTTTCCACCATCCCAGAGCCTGAGAGTCCACTACCCCATATGCCCTGCTACTAGGCTGAACAATGTGCTTTTGCTCTTCTTGTCTTTTTGTTCCCGTTCCTTTTAGCAGCAAGTTGAGGACTTCCTTTTTCCCCATGCACATCAAGCTGTAACTGTTAGGTGTTAGCACTCTATGGGCAGAGCAGAGAGGGAGTGTGAACCCACTGAGAGCAGAAAGCAACCTGAATCCCCACCTCACGCTGTCCTGGGAAAGTGTTCCTACCACTGGACCTCAGAAGTGGACAGCCCCAGGGCATCCTGTAGATGCTGTCTCTTAAATGCACACTAGAGGTGTGTCTATATTAGCAATTTTACTTGCAAAAAGGGGCCTTTGTGGCATAAATTTGCCATGCACCTGTGCCTGTGGTGTGCCCTCAAGCTCCTAAAGCAGTTTCTTTTCCTAGTGGAACCTAGTCATGCAAAGGGATATGATCTTGCCGTTTGCAATGTTGACCCTAAGTCCCTTAGCAGTTGTTGCTCTGTACAAGCCTAGGACTGGCAACTGGTGGAAACTTCATTGCTGGTAATTCCATGGTGAGGTCATGTAGTCCTAGAACTGTAACAGACTTTCCTGCTTGCACCACAGCAATCATCAATGGAAACACACTCAGTGACTGGAACAGCTGGTCTGTGCGATGCATTGCCTCCAAAAGGTCAAATAAAACCTGCTGAGGTTCAGGTTTCAGGTGGAGCTGGTACATCAGAGCTGGTAGGTGGGGCTTTGGCTTGAGTGAGGCTTTTGAACAGGCCACGAGGGGACTAAGGGTGACATCTAATAAAGTGGTCAATGAATGGTATCAGGGATATTGTGCATTGCCATACTTCATCTTCTTTGTATATATTATGCCTAAATTCATCAATAAAACATTTATTGATTCAAAAGAGGTTTTTCTTTTTTTAACTGCCAGATGTTACTTGAGTGGAGACAGAGCATGATAATAATGACTAGTGCTTTTCCTTTTAATTTACTAAGGCACTATCAGCACACATAAAGATTATATTTGGGACTGTATGAAGAGTGTATTTTGTTTTGAGAACAATAGCAGGCACTTGCCTTAGGACTCCTACTGACTCTGGACCCTTCTATTATACTTGCATGGGTAGATGAGTTGTACAATGCATTTTTCTAATAGTCTGTAGTTGTATGTTATATTCAAGTTTAAAAACACTTCAGCCTTTTAACAAATGCTGTATATTCTTCTAAGTGGTAGTCATTAAACAGAGTGCCACTATATCATTCCTTTGTATTTAATTTGGGGCAAAAAGAGCAAACTGTATTTTAAGCAAAGTTTATTCCTTTTTCAATGTAAGTAATTTCTTTTCTAATCTAATCTGGCCAAGTTCAATTTAAATTGTTGGGCAAATTATTGGTAAGGTGCTTTTATTTGAATCAGCAAGCATTTGGCCATGGCAAATGAGCTTCTAGCAAATAAGAACCTTGGTACCATGGGACATCTTTGAAAACTACAGTTTGCTTTTGTGTTCTATGAAGAGTTTTCAGTGTTAAAAGTTTTATTTTTCTTAAATATTGTTCCACTCAGGGAAAAAAGAGTTGCTTTCTCCTGTGATTTCCATCCCATTCTTCTGTCACTCTATGTAAGGAATGAAGTTTAACAGGAATATAGGTTAAAATGGAAGTGCTCAGGTTCCACCAGTTTTTCTCCATTTTACTCAATGACATTCTTTTAATACTTTTTTTTTTTTTGTTTCCTAGCTGGTATGATTTTCAAAATAGACATTAAAAAATGTTATGTGGTTTCTCATATTTGATTAGGCTTTAGCAGTTCCATAACTAGAGGATTCTCGGTGTGCAGACCACAGAGTGCTCAGCAGAAGTATCTGCTTGGGTGCTGACAGAAATATTTTGTCAGCCTCCTTCTCAAAGGCAGCAAGGAATGAACCAACACCTGCAAAGAAAAAAAAGATCTATGTGTACAAGGCTTTGCTTACCTCTTGTGCTTCCAGAATACACTGATTTTACTGAGCACATGCAAAAATACTGTCATTTATGCATTCCATAAACTAGTTTTCCAGGATGTGAAAAGTGCTCATTACTTACGCGAGGCAATCACCCTGAATGTATACAGTAGGACATCCTAGGATGTGTCACAGATTATATATATCATGGCCCTCCTTTGATCTTAACAAAAACAAAAACAACAACCAACCACAAAAAACACAAACAAAAAATTTGGAACTATTAAGCTATTATAACAGAAGTCAGAAGTTTTTGAGTCATGGGAATTTATCAGTTGTGTTGCTGTGTTGTTAGAATAGTCCCTGACCAAGTGGTGGCCCGTGCCAGCTAGCTCTGCTGCAGCTGATTCTGAGTGGTGCAGCAGCTGGAATGTGTCAGGCCCAGAAGACAGTTTGTGAACAGCCAACTTCACTTTGGAGAGAGAGGAAGCATCGCATATATAGAGTCCTCTATACTGTTTGGACACAGGACTCCAGAAGTTTGGTGATTGTATTTAATTTGCCAGAATATATCTTGCCTTAGTATAATACCCACACATAACTACTCAGTCATACCATACTGCAAACAAGTGTGAAGCCCCAGTCACATTCCAATTGCTTTGCCCCCATTTAACTCTGATCCCTTGCACTTGCTGCCATTGTGAATAGTACTTTCATATTTCCAGACTCTACTCCACCAGCTGCCCCATAATTCAGCTACTCACCTGAAGAATGCTTTATCTGGGAGAGGAAAGGAAGAAAGGTTCATTCCTAACCTGACTGTGTATGAAATGGTTGACCTTCACTCTAGCTAATCAGACTCTAATGAGGCTGACTCTCTCCTGGATGAACATGTTCTTAGTTCACTGTGTTTCAGTAACAGTTGGACTTGATGATCTTAAAGGTCTTTTCCAACCAAAATGATTCTGTGATTCAATACTGCTCACAAGGATTTGCATGAGGAGTGAAGGGATTTTTCACTCTCAGTAAGGAATGGGATCCTCCAACTTGAAATTTCTTGTCAGATACCCCTAGCTCTTTTTAAAATCAACATCCTCCAGAGAATGAATTACTGATGTAGAAGAAGCTTAATATGAGCTGAATTTTCCTAGGGAAGTGACCCTTTCTCCTGAATTTCTCCTGAAATGAACAGAATTCTTAATTATCTAAGTTCATGCACACTCCTGTCTCCAGATTTTATTATTTATTATTATTATTATTCATGTCATTCTAATATTTTTCATTCAGTTATTCTTTTTTTGTGTGTGTGTTTGCATTCAAATACATATGCTGAAGTCAGGATCCTGTTTTGAACTCTTGAGACACTCTGGTGAGACTTACAACCATGTATCTGTCACTCCCAAAAGGGTGACAAGTAACTGCTGATAGGAACTCATCCATACTTTTCTGTAGGGTACAATCCCCTTTAAATCCCAAGACCTGGGTAATGGCATGCAAATTGAGAATACTGAGTAAGAAGCAAGCAGGTAGAATTTTTTTAAAGCAGTTACCAATGTTTTCTGGCATTGGAGCAGATTTAATAAACACATGCATACTTAGTTTGTCAAAGATACGGCTTGGTATGTAATGGGATTTTCAAACTGAATGGATATCCACTTAAAATTTCAGTGGGTGCTTGTGCTTTTGTAAAATCCCATGAAGTGCTTAGTTGCATCCTTCATCAGTTACATGCCTCCAGAAATCTGGCCTCTAGAGGTGAAAGAATCTTGGACAATGGCCCTATTGTTAATCATTATTTCCAGTATAATGTAAAAAATGTTCTAACCTTGAAAGGAGGCAGGGGAGTAAAACCCTAGGCCTGCCTCCTTATCCTTTTTCCTTCCAGGTTTTATTCTTTTACAGCTGTAGCAGTACAAAGCAGCTACAACTAAGAATATGAATCATCGTTGCTATCGTCATTAACATAATGCCCATGTGTAGATTTATTTGCAGACGTTCAGTTTGATAAACTGTTGGCATGCAAATATTTCCTTGAAGAAATTCCAGTCCAGCTGCTTTTGTTTACAAATCTATCAATGGTTAACACCATAGAATATATTTTCCCAGTATCTGAATTATAATTGCAACTTGTTTAATTGTGAATTAATTATAAAAGAGGAAGACAAACCTAAATAATAAATATTTTGAAGATTTTGGAACCATGCCAGATTTGCCTGCATTAATTTTGGAAATGTGAAGACTTATGCTTGTAGGTCTCCATTCTACAATTATTTGTTATTATTTATTTGTACAGTTAATTGCACAAGAACCTCTTTCTGAATAATTATTTCATCGTACTTATTTTGTCTTCAGAGGTTTTTCTGCTTATTTCTTGTTTTACTTCTTGACTTCTGTTTGATCATTTCTATGGATTTAATCAAGAGTTGGTTTTGATACACCAGTCACAGTAACATCTAAACTGACCTGAATACTGAGTATTTGCAGGTTTTGAAAAAACTTTGAGATACAGGATCAAAGAAGCTCTGGAATTTCACTTGTGTTTGGCAGCAGGTTATTGGCTTTGCTTGTTGCTATTTTGACCAGCGATGCAGAGAGACGTGCTTTGAATTTATTGAATTCTCAGTGGTTTGTATAATTGTTTGTTACAACTTAATTACAATTCGGTACAATTTGCATGGATCAGCTCTAGAGAGAGACTATGAAATTTATTATCCCTAAATTAGGATTGCTAAAAGTTAGATTTGAACAACATATTATAGACCTGTTTATAGTCAATGAACAAAATACATACCTCAGAAGAGTAAATCATTGGTTATCAGTCCTTGGGTGCCTATTTTAGGATTAGATGAATCACTTGTGGAAGTACTTATTTGTCTTTATTGGTCAATGATGGTACATTTTAGTCAAGAGCTATGGCTGGAGATGAGGTTTGCCTGAGAGTTGCCTATGAGAGCTGTTGGGAAACACTTCAATTTTACTTGCTAGTTCCACCAAACCAAACCAAAAGGAACCAAACCAAATTAAACCAAACTTCTTCCAGAATTTAATATCCCCTGCATATGTAGCTAGCTAGTATCCTTCCATCTAGCTTGTGAGCCCTCTAGTGACACCATTCAGAGGAACAATATGCATGTAGCTGGGTACACCACTTCTGTATGTATTTGGCAAACAGTGATGGTACTCATGTACCCTGCTGGTTTCTTCATATTGCTTATGTTAATCAAGAATATTCATGTGTATCTGCTGTGCAAAATCTGAAGGGCATGCTAGTGGGGTGTTAGAATGAAACAGTGTCTGACTGATTTTTTTAGGGTTTTTTGAAGACTTTGGGACAGTTGCAAGAATTCATACAAGATTTTTAACAAATTTTTTTTTGTTGTCTTAATTGCATTTTTAAAAAGTTAAATGTTTTGAGGTTTAAAAATAAAACAATGTTAAGATTATACATTATTCTTGTCATGATTTTTCACTTCCCCATACAAAGAATGTTTTACACCACTATGTAGAAGTGACAGATAACTATGAAGAGGGATCTCCAGGTCTTATAACATGAGAGTCTAGATTCCCCCTACTAAATCAGTCTTCCAAAAATAAGTAGACATGGAAAAGTGGTTCTGAAATACTCTAGAGGAAAATCTTGTTTGCTCAACTTAAGCCTGTGAATACAGGTGGCTATGATCTTTCTCTGAGACTAGCAAAAGCACCTTTTTCTCATTTTGGCTGAACAGTTCATTTAGTCAACTTCTTTTTGAGAACTGCTTCCTTACGTATCTGACTGATGTACTGAGCCTCAAGGCAATCGTGAACATTTTATTTCTTTGTTCTTTCACATTTGAAGCTACAGAAGCATGTGGGTTGACCACTGAAGGCCGTTACATGGTTTTCACAGAAAGAGTTTCTATATGTGTCATCAAGAACAAGTAATGACAACAAACCCAAAATCTTCTATTTCAGATATAACACATGGATGTATCTAACTGCTTTTATATTAATTTTTTTTTTTCAGTTTGTGTATACTGTCTATATATATCATAGACACTATCACAGTTTCAGTATATTGAAGAGTGTAGGTTATATTACATTTAAATTTGGAAGTAATATGGCAGTTTAGAGGCTCTTGAAACCAGGTATCCACCTTCTCCCATTATGCTGTTTAATGGTACCGCTCCCCATAAAACTGGCTTAGACAGTTGTTTCACTGGATTAAAATATATTATTTAGGCTTTCTATCAAAAATATTTATGTATAGAATCAGATGCTGAGTGTATAGTCTCTTAATTTTTTTCCTTTTTACGTTAAAATTCTGAAGGTTTGGTTATTAGCAGTAACACTTAGAGATTAACTCTGTTCAGGTACAATATTGATTAACTCTGTCATTCATAAAGCCACTAGAAAATATTTAGCTATATGATTCATTGACTTTCCACTTAATTAGCCTATGAATTATATGACTAAACTTGATAGGCTGACTATATGAATGATAAATTCATTCAGCAGAGTATTTTTGATGTATTTTATCCTTCTTTGGTATGTTATCAAAAATGAAACTTTATCCATTACATTTAGAATATCTGTTGTAAGTAGTTGCCATCTAGTGCCAGCACTCATTTTTATTCATAGATAATGGGGAAATACTTACACTTTGGAAGGCAATATGTTACTCTCAATTTGTAATGGAGTCGTGTAATGTCATGTCCATAATGGGAAGTAAATAACACACCTTGACATGAATGAACACTTCAGGCAATCTTTAAAATAACTGAGGATGGTGGAGAGTTAGAAAGATGAAGAGAAAAAGTAGGAGAATTGCAACTTCACTCATTGACATCCCCAGCATCCTGGTTTGCTGAATGCATGGTGCTCATGATCTGGAATTGAATCCACCTGATGGGACAGGAAATTGTTCTTCTGACTTTCTCATAAAATGTTAGCTCCTTTGGGGCAATATATCATAAATAAGAACAACACTGTGAAGTCTTATCACCACAACAAAAAGATACATTCAGAAAAATACCTCTAAAATGGCATTACGTCGATGGGAGAGCTGGATTTGTACTTTTTTCACAGAATCACAGAATAGCCTTGGTTTTCCCTCCACAGACCTTTCAAATATGTTCAGTTTGCAAATAAATTGAAAGTGGGGGCTTTCTTGCCAGTTCAACCAGGTGTGTGAGAGCTTAGCAAGGTTTTTTCCAAAGCATTATTAACGAAATTCTAAAATAAGTGTTTACTGAACTATTCTGTAGGTGATGTGTGATTTTTAAATGAAGCTGACTCAGTCTCCTGTACTGATGTTTTGGCAGCACCACAAGCAGTAAACCTTTCCTACTTTTTAAGTGACTGTGAAAGAGGGATGACATCTGCGGAAAGCAAAGGTTACATCGGAACAATCCCTTAAAAAACATGTTGACCCTTAAATGTACAGCTCCCTGTAGAGTGAAGTTGATGCAATATACTCATTCCCAAATTAGTACATTAGTAGATTAACTTGATAGTTTTTCATTTGAGTTTAAATAATGAAAAGGTGAAAATTCAAGATTTTTGTTTCCTGGGCTTTTGGTTTTACCTGCTGGGTTCATTTATCACTTTTTCAGTACAGTAAATTGTAGTTCACTTTGCTCTGGTCTCGGTTCAACATCCCAAAGTCTGAGGCGTTGGGTAAGGGTAGACCTTTTCAACTCGCATTTAAGAAATCATGGAAGCTGTGATTTTCAGATTACATAAAACTCCTGTCATTCTTGGTATATAGAAAATTAGATAATGGGTTACCTGTGTATGAAAAATCATCTACAGCTGCCTCTAGAACTTTTGGGGTGAATTCTGTAATCAGTTTTATCTATAACTTCTCTCCTTAATGCGCCCTGCTAAGCAAAGTGAAAATATCAGATTACAAAGGGTTGTTTTACAACCCCTTCACTGTCTCCCTTATGACTTTATTCCCAGGCCTCAGCCCTCTGTCTTCTGTGTGTGAATGTAGCTATGTGTGAATACTGCTGATTGCGTTGTGAGATTGCAGACGATTAAAAAAAGAGTGTAGTAGGAAGTGAGATTTACCTTTTGACTTCTCTTCTATCTTTTCCATCTGCTGCAATACTCACTCACACACACACACGCACATGCACACGCACTTTAGTTTCCAAGCGCAAAGTGACTTTGGTGGTGAAAATGAGTGAATCTGATCTTGCCAAGAGTAATCTCCCTCCACCTCCCTTTCCTTTTCGCAAGCCTGTCTAAACTCTAAACTGACACTGAAGGTGATGCCCACAACTTCCATTCCAAATCCTGATCCAGCAAACTTAGAGCTGTTTCCTTTCAGAGCCCAAGGAACAAAGTTACACTGCGAAGCAAAGCTACGCTGTGCCATGCTTCCCTCCTGATGGAATGAAGAAAACTCATAGGGTTTCTGTTGCATCTGCAGTATAACTCACCCAAGGAGTAATTTTATGTTCTAGAGTGTGCAGAGGACCCAGAAGCCTTTGGCTAGAAAACAGGAATGGGTCAATTCTCTTTTCAGCCATGTAGCGCTACTGGGTGCTACACTGCAGCTTAGACCACTTCCTGTGTGTTGTGGACTCTTCCCATCTCGTTCTCCTATGAATGGCTGTAACATATTGAGTCTAATTAGCTTTCTCTTTTACTCTTCACTGCACTCATCCCATTACCCTGATCCTTATCTCATTTAAAATTACTCTGTAAACCATCCTTCTCCAGATGGTTTACATCTATCATACATTTCTTGTGTTATCACAAAAAAAGAAAAAAAAAGAAAAAAGAAAAAAGACAAAGAAAGAAAATATTTGTCTGGTAGAAACTGCCTTTCAAAAGCCACGATTTATTCCATTTTTATATTATCTTACTTCTTCAGAAAGCCAGCCCTGATCTTCCAAAACATTTCAAACCACTGGGAGCTCAAACATTGTCTTAAACAAACAAACACATAAACAACAACAACAAAAACAAAAAATCTCTAAGTCACTACCTTTTCGTTTATGATGCAGAACAGATTTGCCATAGAAAACAGTCATGATGTGCAATGTATACATCTTCTTACAAGAAAGCAAGTAAGCCAGCTATGACACAGATCACTAAGTATATTTTGGCATTAAGGTGGCTACTTACAAGACTCATATATACCACATATGAGATTAATTTTCTTTCAGTACATTTTAAATCATTTCATGGTTACAGTAATTACACTATACTCAAACCATGTCAATCAATCACTGCTCTGAATCAATATGGAAGGTGTTTTTCAACTATTTATAAATAACAATACACATATATGCCAAACATCTTATAAAAGTACAATTAGTTAAGATAAAGAGCATATTTGTTCATGTATTGATTTAACTCCTTGTCATGCTCTATAAGGTTGCCATATATGTCTTTCTTTAAATTCAAGCTTGTGTTTAACTTTTTATTTGCAGTGGAGATTTCTTTATTTGATGAATTTCATTTTCCATTCTGTGTTACAGATAAACACAAAAGTGAAATATTTTTATATAGACTTATTTTATTAAATGTACAAGTGAATAGTTTTACAGGCAGAAATCAGAACTGTTTACTTTTCACTGGAAAGCAGTAGAAGACCCCCTGGAAAATTTTGTACAAGTGGCTGACTGAAAATGTTAATTTTGCATGAAGATTTTACCTTGCAGAAAGATATGGGGTTAAGGGAAGAAAAAAAAAAAAAAAGAAAATATTAAGGAAACGATGGTCAATATAGGCTAGCTCAACCATTTCAAACATTAATTTTGAAGTGTTACCTAATGAAAATTTAATGGAAATTTAATGCAAATGAAGATGAAAACTGCATAATGTGTCACTTTCCGGATTTTTAGTTACAATTTTATTTCATTCTTTTTAGTGTTTTTATATTTATTTCCTGCCCCCTCATAGTTACCTACCGTGAAATCCTTCTCCAAGTGAAGTGACTCGGAAGTCCCTCAAGGGTCGGTACTGGGACCAGTACTATTCAATATATTCATCAACAACTTGGATGAGGGAATAGAGTGCTCTGTCAGCAAGTTTGCTGATGACACCAAACTGGGAGGAGTGGCTGACACACCAGAGGGTTGTGCTGCCATTCAGAGAGACCTAGACAGGCTGGAGAGTTGGGTGGGGAGAAATTTAATGAAATAAAACAAGGGCAAGTGTAGAGTCTTGCATCTGGGGAAGAACAACCCCATGTGCCAGTATAAGTTGGGGACTGAGCTGTTGGAGAGCAGCGTATGGGAAAGGGACCTGGGGGTCCTGGTGGGCAGCAGGATGACCATGAGCCAGCAATGTGCCCTTGTGGCCAAGAAGGCCAATGTCATGCTGGGGTGTATTAGAAAGGGGGTGGTTAGTAGGTGGAGAGAGGTTCTCCTCCCCCTCTACTCTGCCCTGGTGAGGCTGCATCTGGAGTACTGTGTCCCGTTCTGGGCCCCTCAGTTCAAGAAGGACAGGGAACTGCTTGAGAGAGTCCAGCGCAGAGCCACAAAGATGATGAAGGGAGTGGAACATCTCCCTTCTGAGGAAAGGCTGAGGGAGCTGGGTGTCTTTAGCTTGGAGAAGAGGAGGCTGAGGGGTGACCTCATTTATGTCTATAAATTTAAGAAGGGTGAGTGCCATGAGGATGGAGCCAGGCTCTTCTCAGTGACATCCAATGATAGGACTAGGGGCAATGGGTGCAAGCTGGAACATAGGAGGTTCTGCATAAATGTGAGGAAGAACTTCTCCACAGTGAGGGTAACAGAACACTGGCACAGGCTGCCCAGAGAGGTTGTGGAGTCTCCTTCTCTGGAGACATTCAAAACCCGCCTGGACATGTTCCTGTGTGACCTGACCTAGGTGTTCCTGCTCTGGCAGGGGGATTGGACTAGATGATCTTTTGAGGTCCCTTCCAGTCCCTAACATTCTGTGATTCTGTGATTCTGTGAACTGGCCCATGAAAATGTGAAGGGAAAACTGAGTTGAAACTTCAGTGTTTCCTCTAGTTTTTCATATGAACTAAGGAAATTTCAAGACAAAAATATCAGTTAGCCACAATGTTATTTCGAAGCCAGTCTTAAGGTCATGAACCTTAACAAACCTTCTGATGAACCTCATTTATGTTTGGCATTTGTAATGAAACAGAATACCATGAGAGTTTCACATGCTTTTGGGTTTCATTGCAAACATCTTGAACATAATTACTATTACTTTGAAGATATATAATGCCATGGAGCAACTCTTCACTAGGTGTAAACTGACAACTCTGTGCTGAGTTCACTGTCAGCAAACACCCTTCAAGATTTGATCCTTTAATTAATAAGCAATACTTGTCATTGACCCCAATTAAAGTGAACAAAAATGTTACTGTACCATATCCTTTCAGCACACTAATATGCAAGATTTATACTGATGATATACAGGATTTTAAGTTCCATTTGGCTACCTGAAGAAATGAACATTTTGCCTAGAAAATAGATGTTATTATAACTGCAATAAATATGCTGACACATTACTCATTGTTATGCATCTAATCAATATTAGCTAGATTAATTCTTTTTGCTTAATCTGTAGCATTTTTCCTGTCAGAACAGTATTAGTTATGCAAAAGTGGTCATACATTGTCAAACTGAGAGACTCATCTTGATTATTCTTCGTTATTTTGAGTGTAAGTACAATCCACCCTGACTGTTAGTCTGCCCTTGGGAGCCAAGCAATTTGGCTGTTATTATAATGAGGTGTGGCTCATCATAAGGGTGATTATAATGGAGTCTAAGGGAATAGGGAGTCAAGCCTACTGTATATTATCTTTCATTTTTAAAGACTGTACTTTGGAATAATGGTTGAGTATTGCAGCATTTTTGTTCATTGCACGTCTTCAGGGGTTGAGATATCCTCCAATGGACTGTTTTGATACTAATAGGAAAGCACATTTAGAACATGAAAATCCCTGTATCTGTTCCTTCAGGCAATTTGTTCAGAGTGTAATTCAGATCTGATGAATACTTGGTGACACTGAATGGTCCAGTGAAGATTGGCACTAATTTTGCAGTAATGCTCTCTACTGCATCCATGTCTGAGAGGGAAGGTATTTTTCACCAGTTCATGAACATTTAAAAATCACTTTTATCTGTTTGTGATCATAATGTTACTTTCTATCCTGTAATTTCTTACTGAAGTTGCCCTAAAGTCATTGTAGATCTGTGATGTGATCTTTACAATCATCTTGCTTTTTTGAAGAGGACTAAGTCCAGAAACAACATGGTTTGTTTTAAATCACAAGGTGATGTCTTCAGGCAAACAAAAAAATTGTCATAAAAGACCAATTTTTCTCCATTCTGCCCTCTGAACAACATTGATGAGAGATTTTTTTTTTTAAACTGAATGCCTTAATGTGTCACCCAAAAAAGCCAAACAAATTGTAATCATCTTAGTACAGGTTGTTAGGAGTTTTAATTTTACAGTTACGTGAATGGTTTGACAGATGGAAGAACTCATATGATACAAAATTACCTTCTGTAGAGGGTTTCAATATATCTTCCAAGTGTGCTGATGTTGAAGAGGAATTGCTAACTATATCTAAGAATTAAGCAAAAAAATTTCCCAAGGCGTGTGGGGAAACTTAATTCCAGTGTCCATGTGTACATTTCTATACATTGTTACAAGAACAATAGACCTGTTCTGACAAAACCGGAGCACAGCCTTTGTATTCAAAAAATTTGAGTATATCTACATAAATGTAAAAAAATTATCCCCATCCCTTTCTGTTGACTGAAGAACATAACATTATTTATTTTCTATTTTACTCTTTTATGAAGTAGTTTAATGGCCTCAAAAATCAGTAGAGTCCTTTTGTAATATTGGCACATTTGGTGAATGTGAGCAATTCCCTTTTAAGTCATTATAGTTTTGTTTCAGATCTTTCACCACCAGACAGTCTATTTCTAAAGCTAGAAAAGTTCCTCTCTGGCATGTGCAGTGTTCTGTTGCCATATGCTAATATCCTGTCATTTTTCTGAGCATCTTTCTGCATCGATGCTCCACCATGGGCCCCATGACATGCCTCTATGTGAACTGTGAACACACTTTTAAAGTCCTGGAAAGCTTAAAAGGGCTTGATGACTGGTACTCACTAGGAATATTGCAAGACCTTCTAATTTAACCAGTGCACTCAAAAGGGACAACATATTTCACTGTAATACCGTGTAATGTTGAACACTGAGTGACAATGTAGACCTTCATGAATTATGGCAGTGTAATGACTTCTACGTACTGCCTGGATGTTTAAAGTGTAACTGTATTTGAAAACAAACAAACAAAACCAAACCAATAAAAAACTTCAGTGTATAATTTCCCCTACTTTTCAAGGAAAGAATGATCTAAACATCTTTCTGAACATGATCAGAGTAAGTAAGCAGGATTTAATATTGACAAATTATTGATTTAATTACAATTAAGAGTTTTTAGCTTTAATGACTGCTAATAATGGTTCTGACACTGTGAGGATAGTGTTTGGGCAGAATGAATAGATGGATAATAATTGTTATCTGTCCAAACTTGTTTGTTTTGGGTTTGTTTTTTTTTTCTCCCACTTGAGTGGAGTTGAAAGTACTAACCTTTTCCAATTCTTCAATATTCCAGTGTGACTTAATCAATGTGCAGATGAAGAAATCTTTATCAAATTATACATTTTTGGGTGCCTGACGTGAGAAGAAAAAAATTTTTCATTTCAGTCATCTGAACTGGGATTTAAAATAGTATAGAATAGAGTAGGATAGAAGAGAATAGAACAGAATACTTAAATTGGAAGGGATCTACAACGATCATACAGTCCAACTGCCTGACCATTTCAGGGCTGACCAAAAGGTGAAATGTGTTTTTAAAGGGCATTGTCCAAATGCCTTTTAAACTCTGACAGACTTGGGGCACTGACCACCTCTCCAGGAAGCCTGTTCCAGTTTTTCACTACTCTCTGTAAGGAAGTGTTTCCTAATATCTAGTCTAAACCTCCACTGATGCAACTTTGGACCATTCCCCCACATTGTCAAGCACTGGAACAGGCTGCCCAGGTGAGTGGTGGAGTCCCCATCCCTGGAGAGATTGAAGAGGCATGTAGATGAGGTGCTGAGGGACATGGTGCAGAGGTGACTTGCAGTGCTGGGTTAAAGGTTCGACTTGATGATCTTAGAGGTCTTTTCCAACCAAGGCTATTCTGTGATTCTGTGATTCTATCACTGGTTACCAGGAAGAGGAAATCAGCACCTCCCTCTCTACTTCCCCTCCTCTGGAAGCTGCAGAGAGCAATGAGGTCACCCCTCAGCCTCCTTTTCTCCAAACTAGACAAGCCCGAAGTCTTTGGCCACTCCTCATAGACATTCCGTCAAGCCCTTTCACCAGCTTTTTTCACCCTCCTTCAAGGACTTTCATATCCTTCTTAAATTGTGGGGCCCAGAACTGCACACAGTACTCAAGATGAAGCCACACCAATGCTGAATACAGTGGGATAATCACCACTTCTGGCAGGCTGCCCGCTTGGCTGCCAGGGCACACCGCCTAGTCATATTGAGCCTGCTGTGGACTAGCACCCCCTGATCCCTTTCTGTAGGGCTGCTCTCCAGCCACTCCTCTCTCAATTTATATTTATGTCTGGCATTACTCTGGCCCAGGTTTTGCCATCATGGTTGCATTGTTTTTCTAGCTAGGCCAAATCATGTCAGTTATGTGGGGTTACGCACTTTTCAACACAGTAAATAGTTGAAGAATCAGATCCTGTGACTCTAATTAAAAAGTGAAGACCGTAATTCACTTTCTGTGGGTGAAAAAAAATAAATTTGTTCTTTAAAACATTTGGAAATGTATGATAACTCTATATAAAGTACCTGTATCATGCTTCACAGTAGGTCTGCAAAACAGTTACAGTATGAAGTTAAATAATATTATTTTTCCATAATTGACATATATTAACAGAACAATTAAAAACATTCGGCAAATCTTTTCTCCTTTATCTTATCGCTCAGAATTTAAACAAAAGGTCTAGTGATTCCTTCTGATGTCATTTCCTGGATTTATTTCTCAGTAATGACACTTTTGGGAGCAGTTCTACAGGGAATGAGATTGATCACCCATCACTGCTGCTGATGTGCTGTTTAACCAAGCTGGTGAACCATAAACTGTCATCAGAGAGGGTATCAGACTAACAGTGTGTATCATGCAGCTTACTCTTCTGTGCACCTAACAATGATGATAATTCTCTTAGTCCATTAGACAGCACAAGGACCTTTTAAACAACGTACTGGAGTGGTACATTTTACGTGACCTAAAAATGAAACCAAATCCTGCTAGATGGGCTAAGTGGTGACATAAACTGAAGATGTAGGTCGTGGAGCAAGAAGTCTAGTGCTTCATGCCTTAATATGACTTTGACATACAGACAAGATTTCTAAAGACAAAGCTTTCTTTGATAGTAGTAGATATGCTCTAAAAAGGGGTGAGCATAGCTAGCTCTTTTGAGCAGTGAAGGATACTTGTTCCAAAATCATGTCAGCTTACTTTTTTTTCAAAGAAATATGAAAAAAACACAATAATAGCTTAAAGGAATAAAAAATGTTTATATTTTTAATTAATATTAAATGTCAGATACCTGGTGTTTCAACATTGCAAACTGTATCAACATGATTAAAAAAGTTATGATTACTAGATAAAGTTTATGATCCAAGGGCCCAGACCTATGAATTTTTAAGGACAGAACCTCAAGGGATGTGCACAGATCGATGGAGATGTACATAACATGGTGATTGACATTTATGTTCTTTTTTTATCTTGTATGCATAATTCCTACTACTGCCTTCAGTGGAAATAGTCACATTTCCTCCTTTCATGCTTTTAGTTTTTTCTTCTTTCATGCAATTAGTTTTTGGAAGATCAAAGCTGAAATTCGTCCTGGTTCTTCTGCCTCGAGTTGTTGAAGCCTGGTGTTTTGTGGGTTGTTTTTGTTTGTTTGTTTGTTCATTCATTTGTTTTTTTCTTTCTGGGTGGATAATTCAAAAGATCTAGCTCAGAGTATTCAAGGAATAGCTCTGAAGTTTTTGCCCCAAATTAGTACTGCTGAGAAAGTTGCAGATACTCTCAGATATTGTAAAGTCCTCTCAGACCTGCAGAAATGCCTGCCCCAAATAATACTGTAGCTGCACCCTCCAGGAACCCTTCATTGCAAACAAAACTTCCTTTGGAGCACTAAAGGTGGCCTTTTCTCCTTTTTTCCCCCAGCTCCATGGTCTTGTGTAGTTGCCTAGAAACATACATGCAAGTAGTATATATAATTAAAATTTTTCTGTTTCACTGCAGACCTTTTTGTATGGGATTCATGTGACCAAGTTTTTGATATCTGCAGTATGTGACATCCATAAATAAAGTAGTCATTGAGGAAAAACTCAATGGGGCGTAACTTATCTTTATATGTGCATTTTTAACAAGTGAGATAATCTAAAACTACTTATTTTTCTGCATTAAGAAGATATGCAGTGACCATCTCATAGGTAGAGAGTATCTATCCTGTACAGTACAGTAACTATAACCGTAGATGCCCAAATTCAATTCAACAAGTCCCACGCCTTCTGTCCGAACTGGAGCCTCTTCAGGTATAAACCAAGGTCATTATAGCAAAAGCAGAAAGTCTTCCCCTTCCTCTGAGAAACCTGTTGTCTGTTGATCCTTTTTGAAAGTTTTTGTACAAATGCTTCTGTATTTTCTCCCATCCATCTCTCACACCTGGAACAAGCTTGCCCATAAACATCTGCAAAGTCTATTTGTGGTTCTCTTACAAATCGTTTCTGGACATTTTTCTCTTCTGGAACACCTGCCAAAAGCTTGAAAACATGTAGGCCTGTGATGATCTGAGACACTTGTGGAACTTTGGCTTGTGTTTCCCAGTATTTCTCCATCTGTATCTATGCAATGGACTCTTTTTTACTGCAAGCGCATAGAGGCAGTAAAAGCTCTTTCAGTGGACAGTCCCTAGCACGTTGGGACTTGTAGGGTCTGTGAAAGTAATCAAGCTGACAGCAATAACAATAATGAAATTATAACAACAGTAATAACAATAACATAAAACAATCCAAGTAAACAAGAGAAGATTTAACTTGGAAAAAACAGTTCTGAAGAGACTGTTTTCTACGTGCATTGTCTGCATTCACAGAGCTACAACAGAGTTAGGAAGCTTCAAATAGCAAGTTAAACTGTTGTCCTAAAAATTGGGCCATGCCCTCTGCTGCATTAGGAGGTAGTAGAATTATCTACTGATTCCAGCAATCATTAGAATAATCATCAAAGCCCTGATGACAACACCAGCCCTGACTGTGCCTGACCACCCTCCCTCAAGGCTCTCCCCACCCTGCCCATGGCCCAGGACCCCACTTCAGCCCACCCAGGGTCATCAGTTCCTGCCCTAGTGATAGCCACAGCAGTGCTGGTTTCCAGTTCACTGCAGCCATGCCTTCTCTGGCCATGGGCCCCCATTGAGTTGGGCCCACCCAGAGGTTGATATCCCAGCCTAGTCTTGACCCATCCCCATCCCCATGGAGGTGCCTGAGGCCCCCTCAGTTGCCCTGCTCCTGGCTGGGGAGTGGAATGGGCCCTTGGTAGGAGGCTCTGCCCTGATGGACCCCATGGGGAAACCCTCAGCTCCCAACACCAGCAACACCCTAACAATCTTGGATGCAATGCTAAGAGTAATATCTGGTCCTTCAATTCATGACTATGTACATGCATCTCAAGGTATTTGATCATTCTTATGCATGAATAGTAAGACATCTTCTCCTCAGTGCTAGAGAAGGTCAAAATTTCAGAGGATGTCAACAGGTGAGTCAGGAAGAAAAGCCCTGTCTACTGACTCTTACCCCTTTGCTGCAGACAGTGCAACTACAGCCACTACTTTCTAAGGTAAGTAAATATTAAAATTCTTGCTTGTTATGATATAACTGAATTACTTTTTTTAGTAACTAAGCCTAAAGCGATCACAGAAACAAAGTGTTCACCTCTCTCTTCACAAGTCTGAAAATTAGTCCCTTATGGACTAGGAGTACTAACACAATCAAATATTTCATTTCAGTCAATGTAGTAAATTCCAGATATGGTGTACTAATAGAGAATTTAGTTGCAATAATTCTGTAAAAAGGAAAAACTACACAGTTTTATACACATAAAATGGCAATTTCATCAGCTACCAGCTGATAAGCCACATTGTTTTCTAACTTGCATCAACACCTTCAGAGTTTCATAAAATAAACACTGCTCTTAGTCAGGAATTATTAGCATTCATGTTGCAAATCATAGAATAAAGTTCTTGCTGGGTTTTTTTCTATTTTTTTTTTTCTCCACTTTTCACCCTATTTTGTATTTGCTAGACTGATATACCTCTCTGTAGACTGAAAATTGAAGTTTGTTTACAATTTTCTTACTTTGTTTTTTCATATTTTTCTATTCTCAAGTTGTGAGAAAGTTCTTGGTAAGTTGCTTTTCCATCAGCTGTAAGCAACTGTGTTCCAAGGAGGTCTGTGCTAAAATTCCCTCAGTACATAGTTCTCTGTTTCTGAAGTAGTTGTAGAAATCTATGGAAAACAGAGTAATGTCATTTCAGCAGTGTACCATCCTGAATCAGAAACTAAAGCATGCAAACTGGAATTGATTTGTAACAGGTACCTTATTAGAAGCAAACATCAAGAAAGCTAGAATCAATGTTGAAACAAAAATTTGTCTTGTAAGCAATCCTGAGTGAAATGTGTTGACACAGCATCACATTCTGTAGCCCCATTTTTGCATGCTTTTCAAAGCACAGCCATCTCGATCTGGGAGAGATGAATAATTGACTGATCACTGCATAATTCAACGTACTGTTGTAAAAATTCAAGGTCTGGCAAATTTGAAGCTTTTTTCTTTATTGAGGCTGAGGTTAAAGTTTCAATCAACCTTGAAGAAACATTTAAATAGCACAAGGATGCATGATTTATTAAAGTGCATATTAGTCTCCCTTATATTCCCTCCTTCTTCATTAAGCTTCCTTACATAATGTTTATGTGAAGTTTATGAAGTGTACCTGGTAAGTTGAGCAAGATTACCTTAAAAGATAGCACTAAAGGTCAATCATCTTATTTTTTAAATGAAAAGCTAAAAACAAGGAGTAGAATGCATTTGGAAACACAAAACATATTCACCCATGTCTTTAATAAAATATCAGTGTACTTAAATACACAAATTTATCCATTTTCATTTAGGAAAATAAAAATAATAATTACCACTAACAGTTACTTTCTGCATAGCTCATAATGGTTTCATACAATGTTCAGCAATTAATGTCCTTTAGGATATATCGAATTCCCTAGTTAAATTACCTGTCATTGTCACTAAAAAATAATCTTCTGTGGAAGTCGGTCAAGTCTGCTTCTCTTTCAAATCATACTACTGTTTGAGGAATGTGTTTTCAAATGAAAAGATTCAGTTCAAACATTTACATTCTCATTGTCTCAAGTTATTATAGTTGCTTCTTCATAATATTGCCACAAAAACTGACCAAGACCAATTCCTCTCTATTAATTTTCAACATTTTACAGGTCATTTCTGAATCACAAAATAGTTTGGACTGCTTTTCCGTTATTTCTTTGTTAATATTTATGTAGAGCTCTAATTTTTCATGATACTGCCTGAGACCCAAAAAAATTTCTAAAGGATTGTGCACAAAAGATGACTGTACTGTAAACGAGGATGTGAATTTGAAAGGACCTGGGTACTCCATGCTTACTCCTTGTTCGGGTATAGCTGCCATGAGATATGGGTGACTTGATGGGAGATAATTATTTAATTTAGATGATTAAAAGTGTTACTGTGAAAGTTACTGCTGAATACTTTGTGTGCTGTGAATTTATACAGTTTTCTACAGAACAAAGCTCTCTGTATGGACAGATCCTACAATCCTACTTCTGAATAGACTCATATGTATGTGCAATTATCATTGCTAAGTAATTTAAATGCATTGAGATAACTAATATTTGTGAAATTTCTCCTCTGTATTACACATGCAAAGCCCAAACTGAAAGATAAGCAAACATTGGTAAGTTCAACATTAGGAAAGGGAGGGTAATCACTGAAACAAGGATAAGTTGATGACAGTTGAAACCAGTTCCTTGAAAGGGAGGCTCAGCAAAATGAACTCAATTGGGAAAAATAAATGGAAGCGTAAAAAAAAAATGGAAGGGGAAAAAAAATGGAAGGGGAAAAAAAGGGATCCTAGCAAAATACTGCTAAAAAGCGGTATTTCAGGTACAAAGTGTAGGTAAGAATCATAAAAGCAAGAGATTTTAGTTGTTCTGCTTTTAGTTCCTATTAGGAACCTGGTGAAACATGCTAATACTACTTCCAAGTGAAGGTTTTCAAGTATAAAAACTTTATAATTTTTATTGTTGAGTCCAACATCCATTCTATAGATAGTTCAGGCTGTTGGTGTCTTTTGGTTATATTTCTTGTGTTACTTTTAATTAATTTTTGACAAACACAAACCTTTTAAAATTTTCATCAACCCAACATTAAAATATTAGATTGTGTAAAAGCAAGGCAAGCCAACATGGGCCATTTTCTTACATTGACTCTCACAGGAGAATAAAACCCAGCTGGAAAGACTTCAGAGATACTGTTTTTTGCAATTTTTGTAGTATTGTTCCTAGTGCTTTCATTGTAACCTAGATACCATTTGCTGAGTTTAAGCATACAGAGTATGATGTTATATAATGCAAAAGCTGTAATTAAATTCATATGTACATGTATTTACCTGCACATAAATCTGTAAATAATAAGTAAGCTCCAAATGTATTTCAATAATACTTACTTGTATCAACTCCATAGGACATTTTTAGAAAAAAAAAATCCTATCAGATCATTTTTTTTGTTCTTATTAAGAATAAATGTGAATCCTAGTAAATCAATCTTTAAATGTTATTTGAGTAAATTGGATGAAAACAAGTCTTTCATGACTTATTAATTGCAGAACTTGACAGTGTTAACCTTCGAAAGTAACATAAAGCATTTGGAAGAATTTTCTTTGGAAGACTGGATTATAAATGGCAATAAATTTGCTCACATCCAGATGACTACCTCTAATGAATTAATATGTATTGCATTTTCATAACAAAATCTCATTGGGTGTATGTGTATTTAGGAGTCCATTATATCATGTACAAATTGAAACTTAGTATTGCATTGGTGGCTTTCAGTTGATCATTGACATACTGTGATTTGAAATTAATCCTTCTCAAAGGATGAAAAAAGCAAATATGTATTGTTTTCTTTTTTCCTATATCTATATGATTCCTTTAATATGGCAGTTTCCATTGTTAACACAGAACAATACATACTTTAAGCTCAATACTTGCATCAATGGCATATTAAAGCCTCCCTCACAACCTCTGAAGGATATATATAACAGTCATAGAAATGTAATTACTGGGAAAAAATAAAAAAACAATATAAACTCTAGAGTGTTTTTTTAAATTGTATCTCCACATTTTATGCATTTAATAGTTACTGATGACCCCAGTTATTTAACCTTTAATTTTATTTAGATACATGTTTTAGATACATGAGGAGCATCTTATCGTTAAAATTTCTCATCACCTCCCAGACCACTGGATGTGATTTTTGGGTATGTCACTCAAAGGATCTTGCCATTCTCAGGGGATTGGTGGGGAAGCGACACTGCTACTGAATAAGATTCCTTGTCTTGAAAATGTGCTGTACTCAATTGTTAATTTGGCTAGCAGCAAATATGGGATGACAGCTAAACCATAGATAATACAAAATCTGAGTGAAAAAACCAATATAGCAACTGAAATGAATGAAAGAAATGCCTTATACATGAAATAATATTTTAGGGTTTTTTAAGACATCACATTGTTCTACTAAATGTTATATTTTGAGCGTGAAAACACTTTTTTCAACATGAGTTTTCTCTGGAAGTGTGTATACTTACCATTTCAGTGGTGTGAAGTACAGTTGCACTGTGCTTTATATAAGAAATTATGAGGGTTGTCAGTATTTAATGAATATTGAAAGACATCACATCACTGATACAATCAACAGAGGAGCCTTACTGTAAGCATTCTTACACATCATGCTCTTCATGCTCATTTAGACAAAGACAATCCTTCCTGTGAGTTAAAGATATCTGATCTAGGTAATAATTTATAAAACACTGGAATTAAACAATGTATGTCTTCTGGATTTCACGAATGCTGTTGAATCACAGAATTGCCCCTAGTCCTATCATTGGATGTCACTGAGAAGAGCCTGGCTCCATCCTCATGGCAGTCACCCTTTTTAAATTTATAGACATTAGTAAGGTCACCCCTCAGCCTCCTCTTCTCCAAGCTAAAGAGACCCAGCTCCCTCAGCCTTTCCTCATAAGGGAGATGTTCCACTCCATCATCTTTGTGGTTCTGTGCTGGACTCTCTCAAGCAGTTCCCTGTCCTTCTTGAACGGGGGGCCCAGAACTGGACACAATATTCCAGATGCAGCCTCACCAGGGCAGAGTAGAGGGGGAGGAGAACCTCTCTTGACCTACTAACCACCCCCTTTCTAATACACCCCAGGATGCCATTGGCCTTCTTGGCCACAAGGGCACATTGCTGGCTCATGGTCATCCTGCTGTCCACCAGGACCCCCAGGTCCCTTTCCCATACACTGCTCTCCAACAGCTCAGTCCCCAACTTATACTGGCACATGGGGTTGTTCTTCCCCATATGCAAGACTCTACACTTGCCCTTGTTTTATTTCATTAAATTTCTTCCCGCCCAGCTCTCCAGCCTGTCTAGGTCTCTCTGAATGGCAGCACAGCCTTCTGGTGTGTCAGCCACTCCTCCCACATTTCTGTAATTTACTAGTGTGGCCAAGTATGAAGTTAGTGACAATTTTTGAATAGTTTTCTCCACTTAATATAAAAAAATACTTTGTCAAATAATATAAAATTATAATAGACTTCTCCTAGAAGCATAGATTAACCTTCTGCCTAATTCAGGTGATTGAATTTCCATAGGTGAGTGTTGGCTCAATCTCATAAGCGTGTTGTTGAGCTAGAACATGTCTTTTCAAAGAACAAAACAAGAGACATACAGACATACCCACCCTTCTCCAAATACACAGCTCTGTTCTAAAGAACACCAGTGGTGGTGTGCGCCCTACAACCTATTTGAAAGTGTTCAAGTGGTTCACTTTTTAAAACATTTAATTTTAAACACCATCATATCCAGCTCAAATTTCTGTCACTGGAGTTTCTTTTTAGGTTGTGGTGTTTTGTTTTGTATCCTTTTTTTTTTTTTTAAAGTTCTCTCTTAATATGTAGCACATTCAGTACAAATGGTTTAGTGCAAATTTAGCATTTCATGTCCATTCAGGGCAGTAGATTAGGATCTTCATGGAAGGAGACTAAGGGGATGCCAAGAGACCCAAGTTTAACTCATTCTTAAGCTCAGTCAAACATTCACAAAAGGGACTCTACATTTCTCACTCAGCTGAGTTCAGTACTTCTGAAGGAAAGCATGCCCTCTGTTGAAAACACAGCTTTATACTTCTGTGTTGTCTTTGGTTTACTTATTTTTTATCAGGTAGTGACACTCCCAAAGAAGGGATCTAAAGTTCAGAACTTTAAAAAAATTCATTTTCCAAAAAAAGTCAGAATACAAAGCTCAAAGTGACTCCATTGCATCGTCAAGGTTCAGTGCAGGTAAATTAAAACATCTCCAATGTTTTCAGTCCAAAATTAGATATGACCAGAAAAATACCATAATAATGAGAAGGATATAAATGTGCGTGAACAAGCAGCAAGTATAATCCAGGAAATAGTAGTAAAGGACCTGCTGAGTCAATTAGACACCCATAAGTCTATGGGGCCGGATGAGATTCATCCGAGAGTGCTGAGGGAGCTGGCGGAGGAACTTGCCAAGCCGCTCTCCATCATCTATCATCAGTCCTGGTTATCGGGGGAGGTCCTGGATGACTGGCAACTTGCCAATATGATGCCCATGTACAAGAAGGGCAGGAAGGAAGATCCAGGGAACTACAGGCCTGTCAGCCTGACGTCGGTGCCAGGGAAGATTATGGAAAGGTTCATCTTGGGGGAGATCACGCGGCAGGTACAGGACAACGGGGGGATCAGGTCTACCCAACATGGGTTCACGAAGGGTAAGTCCTGTTTAACCAACCTGATCTCCTTCTATGATCAGGTGACCCACCCAGTGGATGAGGGAAAAGCGGTGGATGTTGTCTTCCTGGATTTCAGGAAGGCATTTGACACTGTTTCCCACAGCATTCTGCTGCAGAAGCTGGCGGCTCATGGTCTAGACAGGTGGACTCTTTGCTGGGTTAAAAACTGGCTGGATGGACGAGCCCAGAGAGTTCTGGTGAATGGAATTAAATCCAGATGGAGACCGGTCACAAGCGGTGTCCCTCAGGGCTCGGTCTTGGGGCCAGTCTTGTTTAATGTCTTTATCAATGACCTGGATGAGGGGATCGAGTGTACCCTCAGTAAATTTGCAGATGACACAAAATTAAGTGGGAATGTTGATCTGCTTGAGGGTAGGGAGGCTCTGCAGTGGGATTTGGACAGGCTGGAGTGATGGGCTGAGGCCAATTGCATGAGGTTTAACAAGGGTATGTGCCAGGATGTGCACTTCAGCCACAACAACCCCATGCAGCGCTACAGGCTTGGGGAAGAGTGGCTGGAAAGCTGCCTGGCGGAAAAGGACCTGGGGGTGTTGGTTGACAGCCAACATGAGCCAGCAGTGTGCCCAGGTGGCCAAGAAGGCCAATGGCATCCTGGCCTGTATCAGAAACAGTGTGACCAGCAGGAGTAGGGAGGTGATCGTGCCCCTGTACTCGGCACTCGTGAGACCACACCTTGAGTACTGTGTCCAGTTCTGGGCACCACAGGATAAGAAGGACATTGAGGTGCTGGAGTGAGTCCAGAGAAGGGCAACGAGGCTGGTGAGAGGTCTGGAAAACAGGCCTGATGGAGACTGGCTGAGGGAACTGGGGTTGTTTAGTTTGGAGAAGAGGAGACTGAGAGGAGACCTCACTGCCCTCTACAACTACCTAAAAGGAGGTTGTAGTGAGGCTGGTGTTGGTCTCTTCTCCCAAATTACTAATGATAGGATGAGAGGAAATGGCCTCAAGTTACGTCAGGGGAAGTTTAGGTTGGATATTAGGAAGAAGTTCTTTCCTGAGAGGGTGGTTAGACATTGGAACAGGCTGCCATATAGACCAGACAGAAAATTTGGTTTTCATGTATTAACTTTGAGTATTCTTGATCAATCTGATTTTAAACAGCTGAAGATGTTGGGTCTTCATCACTTTTCTGCACAGACTATTTCAGTCCTAATAGTTGAGGTTCTATTGTAATAACTTCTGACAGACATTTATAAAGAATGGATGTTTTCCAATTCCAACATGAGAGGGAGAAATTGAGAGACCGCAACTTTTGCAATGAATTGTCTTTCTGTCTGTGGTATTCCATCTCCTCTAGCTATTACTAGTTTTTCCAAGCAGCATGGTTATTCTTTGGTGAGAGATATCACTGTGTTCCTTCACTCTTTAGATTATTCTCCTAAAGCAAAGAAGGAACTGGTTTGTATTTAAAAAAAAACAACACAACCCCCCCCCCCCCCCCCCCGATATAGCAAGAGATACAGGTGTAATTGTGCAGTTTTAGCTGTGAAAAGTAAGAATGCTCAGCTGCTTATGGGTGCCTATGAAGAAAGCTTATTCTTTATCAGAAATGAAATATATTAATATACTTTCAGGATGGTCTCGTGTTTGTACAAGCCTGTACACCAGTGTTAGTCTGTGTGCAAACCCCAAAAGAAATGTAGGAAGCAGAATTTCATCCTTCACTACTATTCATTAAGATTCCTGAATAAATTAATATTATCTGTCTATATTGTTTCTGCATACATATATTCATTGATTTTAGTACCTTATTTTATTTATTACAGGGCCATGAATGTGTATATTCTTACACACCCTGCATCTGCCTGCTTAGCTTGCCAGGAAGTAGTATGAAGATTTCTTGCATTAAAAAATAGGCATTTTTTCAGCATTTCAGTCTGAAAATATACATATATATATATTAATGTCATCCATCCATTAATCCATTATCACTCAGCAAATAGTTCTGTGGTGGCAAAAAGTAGCATATCTTCATTGTTAGCCAAATAGAAGATTTTTATTTCAAAGATATATTTTTTTCTAATATAATCCGCTGAATGATGTAAAGCTGGTGTAAAGGTTTTGGGAATCAGACCACAATATGATTGTTGTAATTTAGATTATATTCAGTCCCTTAGGACTTGATTGTGCCTCCAGGCACAGCCTTCAGCAAGAAATAGTGTGTGGGCTGTGTCATCCCAAGAGGTAGTGTGCCTTAGAAATACAACTTCGAAGTACAATTGACTCCTTGTTCATACATGAATTCAGCTTGTCAAGAGACTTTTCTTATTCTCAGTGTTCTACATCCAGTTCCTAATGACAGGATCTAGCAGCTGTGGACATGTGGGTCTGAATTCCTGTCACCTAAATTAGGCATCTAACACAGGAAAAGAGATATACTAGACTGCTTATATTGCTAAAATGAGAAATGGAAAGCTGAAAAGTAACCTCCAGAAAGAAGGCGCCGGCCACATAAGATCTGGTTTGCTTTCTGGAGTTGTCTTTCATTAACAGTGGAAAGAAAGAACTAATGCTGCCTGAAGCATCAGGATACTCTCAGAAGGGTCTTTTGAGCAGAAAGCTGCAATGACACACAACATTGAAGCTGGCAGTTCCAGCTGTCTCATGGTTTAGACAGGTGGACTCTTCACTAGGTTAAAAACTGGCTGGCTGGCCAGGCCTGGAGAGTTGTGGTGAATGGAGTAAAATCCAGCTGGCAGCTGATCACAATTGGTGTTCCCCAGGGCTCAGCTTTGGGACCAGTCTTGTTTAATATCTTCATCAATGAGCTGGATGAGGGGGTTGAGTACAACCTCAGTAAGTTTCCAAGTTAGGCAGGATTGTTGATCTGCTTGAGGGTAGGAAGGCTCTACAGAAGGATCTGGACAGGCTGGATCCATGGGCTGAGGCCAATTGTATGAGTTTCAATAAGGCCAAGTGCTGGATCCTGCACTTCAGCCACAACAACTCCATGCAACACTACAGGCTTGGGAAAGAGTGGCTAGAAAGCTGCCTGGTGGAAAAGAACTTGGGGGTGCTGGTCAACAGATGGCTGGATATAAGCCAGCAGTGTGCCCAGGTGGCCAAGAAGGCCAAGAGCATCCTGGGCTTGTATTAGAAATAGTGTGGCCAGCAGGACTAGGGATGTGACTGTCCCTCTGTACTCGGCACTGGTGAGGCTGCACCGCAAATACTGTGTTCAGTTTTGGGCTCCTACCTACAAGAAGGACACTGAGCTGTTGGAGCACGTTCAAAGAAGGGCAACAAAGCTGATGAAGGGTCTGGAGCACAAGTCTGATGAGGAGCGGCTGAGGGAACTGGGGTTGTTTAGTCTGGAGCACAGGAGGCTGAGGGGAGACCTCATTGCCCTCTACAACTACATGAAAGGAGGTTGTAACAAGGTGGGGGTTGGTCTCTTCTCCCAGGTAAGTAGTGAAAGAATGAGGGGTAATGGCCTCAAGTTGTGCCAGAGGAGGTTTAGATTTGACATTAGAAAAAATTTCTTCACTGAAAAGGTTGTCAAGCATTGGAACAGGCTGCCCAGGGCAGTAGTGGAGACCCCATCCCTGGAGGTATTTGAGATGTACAGATGTTGTCCCGAGGGACATGATTTAGTGTTAACTTGGCAGTGCTGGGTTAATGGTTGGATTTGATGATCTTAGAGGCCTTTTCCAACCAAGGCTATTCTGTGATTCTATGATTCTATATTAGCTAATATAATTTACAATGACTTATCCCTTTCCCTAAGCTGGCAGCATTTGGGATCCCAGTATCTGTTCACCTGCAAACAGTTCTATAGCACCCCTGGCTTCGTCATGTTATAATTGCTTCCAGTAAAACTTCCCATCAGGCTCCCTGCATTACATTTGACAACTAAACTACTGTGATCTGAGAGTTAAATCTTATAGATGCTGTACCCTTCTTCCAATTTCATTGTTGCACTAGAAGGGAAATCCTAGTATGTCTTATCAGCAGGCATGAGAAAGAATCTTTTTGCACGAACAGTGTCTGGCTGGAATGGAGTTAATCTTCTTCATAGCAGCCAGATTTTGATGTGCTTTACGCTTGTGGCTAAACCAGTGTTGATAACACACCAATGTTTTGGCTATTGCTGAAGAGTGCTTGCAAAGCATTAAGACCTTCTCTCTACCCCAACATCAATCTGAAGTGAGTAGGTTGGAGGTGGGCAAGAAGTTAGGAAGAGACACAGCTGGGACAGCTGACCCAAACTGATGAGAGATATTCCATACCATATGACATCATGCTCAGCAACAAAATCTCAAGGAAAGGAGGAGGAAGGGGGAGCATTCGTGGTTATGGTATTTGTTTTTCCAAGCAACTGTTATGTATACTGAGGCACTACT
Organism: Podargus strigoides; assembly: GCA_028020825.1. Lineage (NCBI taxonomy): Eukaryota > Metazoa > Chordata > Aves > Caprimulgiformes > Podargidae > Podargus > Podargus strigoides. The sequence goes on along the minus strand of CM051622.1, from coordinate 41,066,252 downwards.
TCCCAGGAAGTGGCTGGACATCTGCCTTCTGATAGGATGGGGGTGTTGGTTGATAGTCAACTGAACATGAGACAGCAGTGTGCCCAGGTGGCCAAGGCCAATGGCATCCTGGCTTGTATCAGAAATGGTGTTACCAGCAAGAGCAGGGAGGTGATCGTGCCCCTGTACTCGACACTCATGAGACCATACCTTGAGTACTGTGTCCAGTTCTGGGCACCACAGTATGGGAAGAACATTGAGGTGCTGGAGCGAGTCCAGAGAAGGGCAACGAAGCTGGTGAGAGGTCTGGAAAACAGGCCTTATGGAGACCAGCTGAGGGAGCTAGGGTTATTTAGCCTGGAGAAGAGGAGACTGAGAGGAGACCTTATTGCCCTCTACAACTACCTAAAAGGAGTTTGTAGTGAGGCTGGTGTTGGTCTCTTCTCCCAAATTGCTAACGACAGAACGAGAGGAAATGGCCTCAAGTTACGTCAGGGGAAGTTTAGGTTGGATATTAGGAAGAAGTTCTTTACTGAGAGGGTGGTTAGACATTGGAATAGGCTGCCCAGGGAGGTGGTGGAGTTGCCATCCCTGGGGGTGTTCAAAAAATGGGTTGATGAGGCACTTGAGGCCCTGGTCTAGTGGTCTAATGGTTAGGAATATGATGGGGTAAAGGTTGGACTTGATGACCCTAGAGGTCCCTTCCAACCATAATGATTCTATGATTGTATGATTCTATGATTCTGTGATGTAGAGAATTAATTACTCTGTTTCCTTTGCTAAAGCTCAAATACCTAAAATAAAAAGACAAACTAAGTAAATTTAGTAGAGAACATTCATAACTTTATATATTCTTCCTTTTTATGGAGTTACCACTTAATGTTGAAAAACAAGGAAAGAGAAAGCCAAAATATTTTGTAATTTTTCTATTTTTTTTTTTCCCAAATAAAATTCTAAGATGGAATTATATTTTGAATAATAATGTCAAATTGCAAGGACTGAAAATCTTAGTGTTGTTACTGTATACTGTAATTTGGTTTTGTTTCAACCTGATAATTATTACTATTTCACCGAGAAAAAAAAATCAGACTTTACTTCCGAGTATTGTTTAAATTTGCATTGCTTTGTAGAAGAATTTCTCCATATAGGAGCTTTGCAGTATGAAATACATGGCCACCCATCACATAATCTGCTGACCAGCACTAATTTCAAGTACAAACAAAAATCTTGCTTTGCAGAATCATCACATGTGCCATTTCCACCTGGTAACTGATCAATATAATTCTGGTATTGTAAGTAATTTTAATCTGATTATTTAGATGAAATAAACATACGTAGTGTGTGTTGCACATTTCACTTAGAGAAGTGAAAGTACAGAATAGCACCTTTGCCATACTTCATTTCCACATACAAAAGAGGCACTTCATACAAAAAGAAGAGGGCAGCAGTCCCTCCAAACAGGAGGTCTGGAGACTGCTTATGGTTCATCTGGTACCCTGGGGAGAAATACAAGTATTATGATGAAAAATATGCAAGCTAGAATCCAGTCCTGCTGTGAGATCTACCCAGGTACAACCTAGAGCATGTACAGAATCCATCTAAATCAATACTGTTCTGTCAGGGTACAGGAGAAGTCCCCCATGGATTACACTTTAAGGTCTGGATCTGGTCAAAAGATCATGGAATAAACAGCTGAAAATGAACAAGAGATGGCACGAATGAACTATATAATCAACCTCCTTTGGAAAAAAAAGTCTATATTGACTCTATTGTCAAAGAAATGAGTTAAAGCTGTTATGAAGATGCCTTATCATTTCACTAATAAGAGTAGGAATCAAGGTGATTAAACTCTATAGTTCACTCTGTGCCATGCTAAAGTGTGGAGCTGGTAAAGGAATTTTTCTTTTGTTCTTCAAGGATGCATTTTATGAGGAGGCTTTTATTTACTGTTATGTATCAGGGCTCAAAAAATCTTTTTAGTATGTTATCCATTTTAATTTCAACAACGAATAAATAAATATAAAAGTACTTTTTAATACAAAAAATACTAAATAAGTTGCTGATATTTTTGCTTTAATTGTATTTTCCACAGTTTAAAATTTCAAAATAAATGTCAGAGTTGTTAATAGGCTGTAGAGGATTTTTTCCTGTGCTCCCTTGATTTATTGCTACCGAGTGTAAACTGATCTGGAAACAAGTGAGAATTCCCCTGTGAAATGTTGTAAAATCCAAATTCCTCGTGGAGAGGAGAAAAATATTTGAGCAGAAACAATCATCCCCATGTGTATAAGCTTTGAATAATAACAGCCCAGTTTCTACATTTCTTTTGTTCATGATGTATCAATCCAGTGTGAAAGGAAACATAAAACCAGCACATATATAAACCAAATGTGCAACAGCAAAAGCTTTAACAAACCCTAATTATTCAGGTGGTTAAGGAACAAGCTAAACAGCAGCACTAGTACACTGTAAATTCTTGCGGCTGACACAGAAGTGGTTATGACAGCTTTCACATTATCTCATTGCAGTATCGAGGCAGTAGTCGCAGCTGGCTCATATGTCAAAATGTGTCAGGACTTAAATGGTAAAACAGGAGTGCAACAGCAATTGGCTTTTCAATCAATAATGCAATCAATATATTTCACAGATATTTTCCCATATCTAAATTACTCTGCAGAGATGAGGTAGCCTGACTGAGTGTTTATAAATCAATAAAACACACAGCTAAAGGACATCTGCTCCTGTTCTTTCACTTCAAGGTGCTGTTTGCCTTTTATTTCAAACTCTTTCTTATTTAAGAATGTACTTTTGAGGAAAAATAGCTCTCTTTTTGCACACAAATCAATTCTGACTTGCAATATGACTATAGACTATTTTTGTTAATAATTGTGTACTTCAGTTTTAAATAGGTATAAGGGACAGTTTCTATAGGCAACAGAGCTGAGAATTAATAACATTTATTTCAGGTTTTTAATATACGTATAAACGGATATTTTATCTCACTTTTTTTTTTTTTTTTCTAAATACAGTGTGATGCACATATTTTTTAAATCCCCCCAACCATATGCAATGCAGTTTTTTCCCATGCAATGGAATTCCAGAAGGTTCTCAGCGATATTTTGTAGAACAGCTTTTTCTCAAAGCATCATTTTGATGATCTTTCACTAATCTATTCCATTTTCAGCAGCAGATACATAATAGGTGATAGCTTGTTAAAATCCAGTTACATATGAAATTACAGAATTTGCCTTCTGCAGCTTTTTTTTTGTTTGTGAAAAAGCATCTAGAGGTAAGAATATGTATTTCAATGCCTATTGTCAGAATAATTCCATAAAATAATACAACTGATGATTTTCCGGCGTATGACTGCAATATATACATACACTATACCTGTGCATATATACAGTTGTATACTGCACACAGAGATATGTGCAAATACATGTGAAGCATTGCAATGTTGGAGTTAATTATATGAGTTAACGTATATAGATATTCATTATTGTCATGCGCACTATACATTTGATTTATACGGTATTAAGAACTTGAAATGTGTCTCTAAGTGTGCACTTTTAACATAAAAAGACTTAATATATTTTAGGCCTATTCCTATTTTGCTTGAAAATTATATCGGGCATGAAACAGAGAGTAACAAAAACAATTACATCTTTCAGTTAAGACAGCCATATTCTGTCAAGAAGTACATAAACGCAAGTAAATTGCATTTCCTAATCTAGGTGTTCCATTAAAAGTAGATTGTCATGTTGGTGAATGCCAACTAATCTTATTGTGTTATATCTTTAGCTCACATGCTGTTTTATTCTCTCAGTATATGCAATCCCCCTCACAATTGTGAGATCCATCTCTGAACAACAGTTGTTACACAGTCAAAACACAAACTAGGAGCACAGTGGTTCCCTGGTTTGCTTCCTCTATGTATTTATTAAGATTTTTACTGAATCTGTTACTATATTATAGCATTTCAGAGGTTTTGTATTTAATTTAATAGTATAATTTGAATATGTTTTTAACAGGAAATGCTCCTGTTAACATAAATGAGTCCAAGATCTCACATATTTCATTTCCAAATTAGCAAAGAGATTCTCTCTTTGACTTGAATAGGAAGACTGTTTTGGCCTCAGTAGCTGACTAGCTCAATAGCTTTCAGTGCACTGAAAGAAAATCTGAAATGTTTTCAATCAAGTTGAAGGGCTTCTCTTTTTTTGTTTGTTTGTTTTTCATCATTTTTTTTTAAATCATTTTATATCAAAGGTGCCATACTATCCTTTTTCTAAATTAGTTTTTTAAAATTCTTCACCTCTTTGAAGATACATCCAAGTAATTTTTATGAATTACAAAATATTTTCACTGTCTTGATAGAAGTGTTTGGAAACCTCATTAAACTCACGCCAAATAGAGTAAGAAAACCTCTTAGTTATCAGAAACATTAGATGAACAAGTGACATAATCATAAAATCCTCTCAGAGTATTCTCCATTAATATTGTTTAGATAAGGCTCTTGAATGACTGAAACTGCTGGGGTTTTTTACAGCTTTTGTAAACACTTTTTTGTTTCATTGACTGAGCTCTGTGGAATCCTAAGTTACAAATTCCTACATGTGTTGTTAAAGCCATTCTCATCCATTGTATATAGGTGTCAGAAATATTTTCAGAAACCTGAAAATCTACTAAACTTCCAGCTGAAAATGTATCTTAAGCTGCCAGTTAAACTCCCAGCAACCATAAAGTGGTTAATACTTTTATATTTGAGAAGCTGTAAAATGAGAGAACACTGCTGGGAACTTGAAATTGAAACTAGCTGAAGAATGCCTCTAGTGACATGAACTTTATTTTAAGTAAGACCTGGTCAAAATGCAGTAGTAGCAAAATATGACATCAACATTACTGAAGGTGTTCTGTTTTGTGAAAGTTGCCTTTACTCTGGGGATATTCATATTCCTTATTTTACAGAAGATGGCACAACAAATGAACCTGTAGTCCTGGGAAAAATGAGGAATCTCAACAAATGGGTTTTGTGTGTGTTCTGGGCAGTCACCCCCTCATTACACGAGACCAGCTTTCTAACTTGAAGGCCATGTGCTTTGGCTTAATCACAGTATCTCATATTTTCTTTCCAAATGATCCTCTGTCCTATGTGGAGTTGCCTGAGGAATTCCAGTAGTCTGAAATCTGGACAAATGATCTGTAAACGTTCTTGGATTTAAAATCTGATGTGATGGATTAGAAACAAAGAGAAAATATTTGGTTGGATGACATGAAAAAAGCAAGTGACAATACTCTCTGGCAAGAAAGAAGCAAGAGGGGAGGGGAGGGCAGGGAAGGGCAGGGAAGGGAAGAAAAAGTACTAGAAATTATTTCACTAAGTTAAACAGTATTAGCTCACAGAGTTGTTATGAATATGAAGCTCTGAATTCCAAGAGGAAAACATGACAGTCAATTGTAGACACATACATTTGCTAGTTTCAAATGCAGTTACATTGGATTCAGATAGGTGAAAGAACAGCCAATGATTTTTATTTTTTTTTGAGAATAACCGTAAACCCAAGCTAAAGTGTTTTCAGAAATTCAAATTCAGAAATAATTAAATGGAATATACAGACAGAAATGCATTTATAAATTATACTTACACTGAAAGTGTCATCAGGTCTAATAATAACCAGGATCATATACAGTCAGACCAGTGTCTAATTCTGTTCATATATAAAGAGTAAAGGTTAACCTGTGGACTTTAAACTATATTCTAATTATATTCTAATATATAATATATATTCTAATTATGTAAGTACATAAATCAATAAGCCCTCAAGGGTATAAATGATAGTAGAGGTACATAGAAGACGATAAAGCAGGAACCAAGAGCAACTTAATAATTAAAAGTCCTAACAACAACTCAGAGTAAACAAAGGGAGGCATAATATTGGCCTGATCAAGCTTATTTTGTTGACAAAGCAGAGGGTTTGAGTGTGCACATGTGTAAGGAGATAGCAGTTTTAGAAACTACTACATTTCTTTTATACTATATGAAGGTCCTGTAAATCAGGTTATACATCTCTGTGATATATGTCACAAGAATGCATTGGAAGAGAAAAAAAGAAAATCTGTTCTTGAGCTAGAAAACCTTGGCCCCTTGTTAATCTCTAAACAAAACAAAAAAAAACCCAACAAAAAAGTTGGTTCACACAGAACCAGCAGAGTGGAGATCCAATCTCTCTCTAGCACCTCTATACTATCTCATGAAAGTGAATGCTAGACAGAAAATGGTTTGAAACTGAAATATCTAAGTACCTTTTATGTCTGTTCGTTAATGGAGATCTAGGCCCAATTTAGATACCCAACATAGGCATCTACAAATGACTTTTTTGGCACCTTAACCTATTCCTCCTGAATTCCAGTAACTGCTCCTAAGGGCATAGATCTCCTGTAGTCTTGTATTTTACCTGCCATCTTACGTGCATGTCCTCAGTACCTGGAACATTTCAGATGCTACGAGTTGTCTTAGTGTGGGTAACTGAATTGAACCCCACATGTTATTGGTGTCTCTTGGAAAAGCTGTGTGGTGTTTCATAAGGAATCTGAGCTAGGTATATACTTGCGAACACTCGTTTTGTAAATCTAACCAATGGCTATCATTTATACTAAATAATATGTCTTTCAGAGTTATTTCTATACACCTTATAAATATATAGAATACACTGATATGCACTATTCTAGTGAGTTTGGGAAAGGCTGTGTGTGTACCATTGAAAGGAAGTGAGAGATGCGTTATGTGGAGGGATACAATGCAACAGTAACTGAAAATGGAGATGGTAGACTATACTGAGCCAAGACTGAATTTCATATTGAACATAATACTCCTCAATTTTTTGAAGGTACACTTTGTATTATAATTTTCAAATAATGTGCATAAATTAAAGTCAACATAGATGAATTGTTTACTCAAGGCTACAAAATTAACCAGTCAGAAATATTTATTATGTCAGTAAGCCATCAAGTTTTAAGGGACAGGTTTAGGGCCCTTATCCCTGCTACCAGGGCTAATTCTGTTATTGTATGGCATGGTATTATATTGCATTTATTTGTGACAACCAGCTATGTGAAGTTTCAATCTTTTTGTTGAGGGACCCAAGTTAATAGAAGTGTGGAACACAAACTATGAGAATATTTTTTACTCTCTCAGGCCTAAACTACTGCATAAAATAAGAGGTGGCCTTTCAGCTGTTAGATACTCAGTTTGAAATGGTTTGTTGACCTGGACAAAGAATGCTGAGATGCCAAGGTTGACTTCAAGTGATAATGAACACAAACTAAGGAATGTAGCTAAGGAATACATTGCCCTCTTCCTATATAAAGCTCCAGCTATGGGAATAACTTTGCAGGACAATGAGGAAGCCTTGAGTTGGATGTTTTTTTCTTGCAGCTCTGAGGGAATGCATTGACAAGAGGGATGGGGTAGCTGAAATCACTGGAAAGAGTTGTGTAAAAGAATAAAAAAGGAGCTTGCTGCATGTGGGGACATTATATCATGAGATAACACATGCTCCCACAACTATGAAAATCAATAGAATCGTACTTAGTCCTAAGTTCACAAAAAATAATTAGCAGTAATAAAAAAAGATTGCACAGGTAAAGTTGTTGGCTACATCTTAGACAAATAATTTAAAAAGTGAAAATGAATATATTGCATGTGCAGCTGTGACCAATGTATAATAAGGGGATCAGATAATTTTTCTATATTGTTAGAAATTTTTTATGAAACTCAGAGTTGCATGGTTGTTCACTCTTGTGCACCCAAGGAGGGATTCCTCTGTCTCATTGGTGCACAAGACACTTCCCAGATGCTCCTGCCAGGAGGCACAGAATATAAAACATTCACTTCTTCGAAAAATAGGAAATGTCATTTTAAATGCTGAGGAGGTATGTCATCTGGGCCCCATCTGCAGCAAGAGGAAGGTGCAGCAGATGTCCTACATGTCCTATACTGTATCTGTCCTTGGATAGACAGAATAAATGGCATCACAATGGACTTTAGGTACCTCTCTTTGGGCAACTGAATCCTGGCTAGATAATCGTACCATCTATTTTTCTCCAAGGCTTGACAGGGGTCACTGAGAAACAGTCTTCCCAACTCAGAAGGCTAAAGTTAGGAAGTGTAAATATCACTGCTTATTCCTGAACTCCTGTTCAGAAGACAATGTTGGAAACCACTTGCTTATCCAAAGAACAGAGGAATGTTGTAAAGGCCACGGAAATTGCCAAGATTAGTACATATAATGCTATTTACCCACTGCTTTCTTTAGCATAAGTTCATTGTGAAAATGTACACATATGTTCAGGTCACATAATAGTGTGAAAAATACAATGGAATCACAGGAACATGGCAATAGCCTCTCTAATCAGGATTCCACAGAAGTTTTCTGAAAATCTTCTGGTACTGTTAAGGTTTGGGACATGATGACAGATGCTCTCTGTTAACCCCTCTCTCTTCCCAGTCAGGGGAAGGAAAAGAAGAAAAGGGAGGGAGACTTACAGGTTGGAAAAAAACTAAACCAGCTTGAATGAAACAATAACAATAAAAAGAAAATATAATAATAATGAGAAGAAAAATAATGAAATATATACAAATATATACAAAACCGATATCCCACTGCCCCCTCAATCGCATGCTCCCACCAATGATGCCCAGACACCACTGGTGTTTCAGGGCAGCATGGGAAACAACCCAGCTGGACTCCTAGATGCAGCAGCAGATGGGAACTGGATTCAGGAATGCATGGATTGGGATTGGAGACAGAAGAAACAGACAGCGTCCTTGCAGGACACCAACCATAAAAGAAGAGAACTTGCCCCCTGTGATACCTCAGCTTTATGCTTAGCTTGATGTGTATGGGATGGAATACTTGGTTGGTCAGTTTGGGTCACTGTCCTGTCTGCAACCCTTTTGCACCCTTACACTAAGAGGGGCCTCAAGGTGGTACAGAAGGAATTCACCAGTGACCTTGGTTTCTGTAAGATTAAGTATTGTCGAGAGCCCTTCAATGTACCATTGTACTGTGAGCTCAGTACTGACTATAAACACTGAATATTATCACTCCTAGGAGCACATACTGTCTGAAAAGCACATTGTTAACTTTAGAAAGTGCAGTCTTAGAAGAGACTTAACTGAAAAATAAAATCAATCAAAGGAAAAATTGGTTCTGTTTTAGTCAAACCAGGACAGGTGCTAGCTTGTAGAGGATTGGTATCCTGGACATAATTTTATAGGAATTTTTAAAAGTATAGAATAACTATGCATTTAAACTTAATTTTTAGGTATTTTGTGTGGTTTTTTTCCTTTTTTTTTTTTTCTGAAGTACCCCAAAGTTTCACTTTGGAGATTCCCTTTCTTTTTGTTATTATTAATTTAGCTGTTATGTTAAGAGCCATTGTCAGTCAGGATCAGGTACCTGTTGCTCTAGGGGTTGAAATCACTCAAAACAAAGCTTTACACAGTCTAGCTCCAAGCAATTGTTCTGACACACTTCTGCTCAGCCAACATAATTGTGAGTAAAATTACAGTTTCAGCTGCAAATGGTAGCCTGAGGTATATTGTTAGAAACTTTGCTATTGCATTAAAGATTTGGGATCCATTAGGTAATGAATGGATTACACTGAGTAACTTGAAAAGATTAATTGGTTATTGTTTGTAAATTGCTTTGCAGATAGTAAGTCTCATATAAGTGCTCTGTATTACTGTTGTTAATGGACTATTTTTATCTGTAGTGGATATCTTGCTTCATCATTGTTCATATACATAAAGGGAAACTATAATACTTTCCTTCAGACCAGCATTCGAAACTTCAAAAGAAATCACTTTTAAGCCTGAATGGACTGATTAATATTTATCAAGAATGAGATGATATGTGACTGTAAAAAAAGGAAAGAATATGTACAAAAATGTATTTTAAATATTTAAAGAGATATCTCAGCATATGCTATGCTAACAGGAAATTTTCAGGTATAATCTGGCTATTTAGAAAACAAGAATTCCTTAAAAATCTAGATGTATGCTTTTATTGTGTCTTCTCTATCTCCTTAATTCTTCTGAAAATATACACTTTCCTGACTAATATTTTACAGGATATTATCATAGTGCCACTACTTAAAAGATGTAAAGAATATTTTTTGCAAAAGAATAAGAAAAGTATTATCAAATATAACTGATCAAAACTGCTAGTTTCAAGAAAAAAACCCACCTTTTAGTGTGGCTACAATTTTTCATCTGCCATGGACAATAGGATAACAGCTCTATTATTGAATTTAATTTCTGAAGATCTTGAGTCAGACATTGAAGAGTGTTCAGGTATTTGTAGGTGCAAAATGGTATTTACAGAAGAAACTAACAAAAAAGGCTATTAGAAAACCTATGTCTAAATATCTTTTCACCCTCAGTCTCATGTGCCTAACGTAACACTCTCATTCACAGATTCTTATATTCTTGGATAAGTAATTCCTAGAAAAAAAACCAAAAGATGACTCCTATGGCATGAAATATTATTATTGCTAATATGTTCTTGTGTAAACAACAATTTCACTTAGAAACATGGTAAAACACCACCCACATCTGGAAAGAAAAAGAGTATAAAGGATACATAGCAGTGCCAATAAAAGTACCTACACCTAACATATGGATATGGTCCACTGCATGTTTGTTTTGCCTCCTTTGCCATCTTAGTAATGTGTATTATAATTTTAGACTGTTCTGTGCTAATATGGCTGTAAGTCTTTGAGACTACAGCAAGCTCATACCTGGCCAACTACGTACATAGACTGGAGATCTGTTTGTAGATGCAGAACATATAAGCGATAAGACATGAATCCCCATTTAAGATCACAGAATCACAGAATGTTAGGGATTGGAAGGGACCTCAAAAGACCATCTAGTCCAAGTCCCCTGCCAGAGCAGGAATACCTAGGTCAGGTCACACAGGAACGCATCCAGGCGTGATTTGAACCTCTCCAGAGAAGGAGACTCCACAACCTCTCTGGGCAGCCTGTTCCAGTGTTCTGTTACCCTCACTGTGAAGAAATTCTTCCTCATGTTTATGTGGAACCTCCTATGTTCCAGCTTGCATCCGTTGCCCCTAGTCCTATCATTGGATGTCACTGAGAAGAGCCTGGCTCCATCCTCATGACACTCACCCTTGACATATTTATAGACATTAATAAAGTCACCCCTCAGTCTACTCCAAGCTAAAGAGACCCAGCTCCCTCAGCCTTTCTGCACAAGGGAGATGTTCCACTCCCTTCATCATCTTTGTGGCTCTGCGCTGGACTCTCTCAAGCAGTTCCCTGTCCTTCTTGAACTGAGGGGCCCAGAACTGGACACAATATTCCAGATGCGGCCTCACCACGGCAGAATAGAGGGGAGGAGAACCTCTCTCGACCTACTAACCACCCCCCTTCTAATACATCCCAGGATGCCATTGGCCTTCTTGGCCACAAGGGCACATTGCTGGCTCATGGTCATCCTGCTGTCCACCAGGACCCCCAGGTCCCTTTCCCCTACGCTGCTCTCCAACAGCTCAGTCCCCAACTTATACTGGCACATGGGGTTGTTCTTCCCCAGATGCAAGACACTATACTTGCCCTTGTTATATTTCATTCAATTTCTCCCTGCCCAAAGATATAGTACGCAAATTATTTTTTCCTAGCTAGCAGAAAGAAAACAATAAATTAATCCAGATTCATATCAGTGTTATCTCAGCATAAATTTTGGGTATTCTTTATATACTTTTCAACCTCTTCCAAATTCAGATAACCAGCAGAACAGCCATGCCACACTTAGCTGAATCGTAAGCATCTCTGACTTCATTAGATTTTTGCAGTTCTAGCAGTGAAATGTACCGAATGGATTTGTTCAGTCCGTGTGTGATTGTTTCACTAGCTGAAGAGAGGCTCCCATGACTCAGGCACACTTACGTGTAGAATCATAACTTAGTGTCAAAGCCATAGGTTTGCACACTATTTGTTCCTAATGATCAGACAGGTTGAAACTAAACCAGGTATGTATCACAGAACAGTGTATTTCATTCTTTAAATGATTTAAAACAGTCAAAATCCAAGTGTATATTATATCTTTCACTTCAGTGATACTATATTTCAGGTGCTACAAAAGTGTAACTTCACCTGTGTAATCCTGCAATACATTTAAGTCAGATTCTCTGTATTGGATTTTTCAGTTATACAATTCAGTGTTTGGAAGAATCCCAATTATCTGATGTTGAAAATATTGATGAGGTGCTAAACTGCTGTGGTGGCAAAACCCAGTCAAGCCTTTTACAGTATTAGATGCATATCGTGACACCTAATATTGTAGTGCCTTAGGTACCTTTCCCATTACATAGCATGTTCCCATTATAAATGTGATTTGTGACATTTTTGCTAAATACTGTTGGAAATAATCCAACATCGAACAACTTTTATTTTATCCTTTGGGATTCTTTTGAGATTTTAGCAATTTAGCATGTATCTAAATGTGCATCATATGAAAATATCCATTTTAAAGAAGTTGTTTCAGGGTATTTTCAGTAGAAATAAATGCATAAACAGACAAGTACATTACTATTGGAAAGTCTTTGCGTGTTGAATGGGCTGGATGAAATTTCCTATATGAATATAATTCATTAGTTAGTACAAAAGCAGTGACATTAAGTTTCTGATGTACAGCTAAGCAACTCCACTCCAGATTTCCCCATTTTCACAACTAACACAAACAAACAAATGAAATCTAATCTCTTAAAAATGTAAAATATAGGAAAAATATATGCAGATGGAAATCTTTTACTCCTTTTCTATGGGAAGAATGAAAGCAATGCTCTGCTGTAAACATGAACAGAAGATAAAAGTCTGCTTTAAGAGGGTTTAGGAACAGTCTATTCATTGCACCTTTCGTATTAGCAATTTAAGCCTTAATTTAAGCCTCTGCACTTTTTGATTGGGATCAAGGGAAATTTTACTTTGTTAATGAGTTATTTTGAGGAAGGAGAGGAAAAGGTACTTTAAAAGGGTGTGGAAGACTACACTTATTGCTAAGCAATGAAGAAAGTTGGCTATAATGTCTGGAGGAGTGCAGCATTTCAAAACACAGTTTTCTTAGCTCTTTATTTCTGCAACTCATGCAGTCATTTCTAGCTGTGCAAAGACTGTCTATCAGTATGTTAGTATAGTATATTTTGTTTTAAATAGCAAGGAAGAAATAGATTTGATGTTTGCAAGGGCCAAGGCAAAGATTGTGACAATACGTGGTTTGTAATGACAATGCTACAGAAGTGTTTTGAAAAAATTAAATGAAAGCAAACCCCTCTAATATTATAGTATTATTCTTCCAGTCAGTTGGTAATGTTTTTGGATCAGTGGTAGATAAACGAGTATATAGTTTAACTATATTTCTCATGTGTTATTTTCCCTCGTAGATTACCTAGACAGAGAAGAAATCTTGACATACAACAAATATAAATGTGAATAAAGGTACTGACGAGTTCAAAAGAGGAAATGGAAAATAAAATTCCAGCTTCACTTTCCTTGAATAAAGGCATTGAGAGTGACGTGAAATTCATATGACATTGAGGAAGACAGAATTAGACCTGTTCTCTTGGGTTTTTTGAAAGCACGTTACACGATTTTACATTACAGTTTGGGCAGTCACGCAGTTTAAGTTACTGTTATTATTCATCCATTCATTGAGGATGACTTTTAATCATCCAAAGAGACCTTATGCACTTGCTAGAAGTTAGAAAATAACTGCTGAATTCAAGAAAACAAGGGAAATCCTCCAAACACCAGTGCTCTGTTGTGTTGAGGTTTTTTTCCACGCGTTTCAGAAGATTTTGTCTGCTGTATCCAGAAAAATTAAAAACTTGCGGCATCACAGATACCAATGATTTGTCAGAAGCATGGCACTAGCTAGTAACAGAATTTCTAAGTGAGATACATGACAGGAGTTAAAGGAAATGTTTTGTGCAAAGCAACCTACCACATGTATAAGAATTCCTCATTACCTTTGTCTATGGATACTCTTGGCACTACACTTCCTGGATTTATGTTATTTTCCATAAACTATAGAAACAACAGAACCTTTATGTCTTTATATCCTCTCAAAAGCTGTGGTAATGCTACAAGATTAAGTTGTTGTTAAGTGTGTTTCCTGAGGAAAATGCTTAAATATGTATTTTAGTGCCAGGTTGTTGGCAAATTTATTTCATTCATATTCGTTTTCACTAAATTAATGTACAAGGAAGAGGTGAATTTAAGTAAGTAGGATTGTCATCTTCTTCCTAATAAGGATAATGTAGAAATACTATTTTGTTAAAATGAAAATAAAAAGTCTGGCATCTATTAAGATGAAGAAAACATCTGACATTAGTTATCCATCAAAATAAATATTTATTTCATTTATTTCAGTATATTTTATCTACTGTTTCACAAGACTGGGAATTTTGGTTCTGGAGAAGAAATTGGTTAATGTATGAGCTTTCATCATTAGGAGTCTGAACGCAGCACTTCTAGGTTCAGTGTAGGAAACTAGATGGATTAATAGTGATCAGAGAACTTTATGCTGTTCGTATAGGTGTGTATTAGAATAGGATGCAAAAGTTAGTCAAGGCCAGACAACCACACAGACTGACAAACTGCTATATGAAATCTGGGCATTCCACTCTGATTTAGAGTGCTAGATAAAGTGCTCTGGTGCTATATAAACTACCTTGTAGGCCAAGATAATTTGTGTCTTTTAATGAAATGGGCCACACACAGAGACATATTAGGAAGCATTTACAATCTTGCAGTCCACCACCTCTACAGTCCTTGGTTAAGCTTCATGTAGGACATAAGGATTTGCATTTCCATGAATAATTCCTAAGCAATAGCTCTATTTTACTTTTTTCATCTGTCTTGCAACTTTTTCTCAGCACTGCTCTTATCTTATTTTTGTGGTGTGAAAATGTTTGTTAGATGGAGTTCTTAAACAAAATGCTTGATAGAGGTTTGCTATACATAATATTCAAATCAGGAAATTGGACATAATAGCCATAAAAAAAATTCCTTCTTCTTGGCTAGAAATTTAGTAAATATTTGTGAATATCTGCCATATTTCATATGCATAGCAAAATAATATAATTTGGAGAACTTGTCAATTATATTGTAACTATTTCAAACAGAAAAAATGTAAGAAGGGGATGAGAGATAGTATGTTAGCTAATCAGTTTAATGAAGTGAGTCTTCTGTGTGAATATCTTCCAAATATCAGTCAAGATACAGAAAAAGAAATATTTTTAGGCTTGGAAGCAGAATCATATTCTTTATATGGATTGCTATGGACTGAAGAACAGGATCTTTCTTCCCAACATTTTAAAATATGGATTTTAAAGGTTTCAACACAGAACATCAACTCATATTACTGTAATCATGCTAACACACCAAACATAGAAAATGAATCTTATTTGATCTGACTGCTCATTACTTGCTTTCTTGAGAGTGCTTTGAGAACACAGCATATCAAATTAAAACACACGTACAATGCAGACTTTTGAAAAGGTCCTGAAATGATCCTGAGAAAGGAGAGTATAGTCCATCTACAGCTAACTACTGAGTGTAAATGTATCATCGGTGACATCCATCAGGCTAAAGAGAAATACACTGAGGAATGTTTTGTAGATTGTAACAGAAGGTGTGTGCTGGGGCGGGGGGAGCTTTTCTCAACGGAATATGAAAGAGATTTCCCAGTTTCATGGAGCACTTATCCACCTGTATATTGACCATGTTTCCAACTCTGCTACCTTGAAAGACATGTACACCACAGAGTGCACCCCATGCATGTGCATCTAGCAGTATTACCCCATGCTCTGCACCTTCATGCTGCATGCTGTTTTCCTCATGCAGTATTGCCATAAACACCATACTCTCACACTCACCATCTTCACCTCACAATATATCGCAGTACATTCAGAAATCCTAACCCATCCCCACGTTCCTCCTACCTGGCAGCACTCCCTTACAGAAGGAACATTTTTTGAGAAAAGTGCATGCATTTTCTAGGATCCACCATAGTATCTATTTGAAGAATTTTATTGTAAAAACATCAGGATGAACCACTCACTGTCTAGGCATCTCTCTGATGTAAAAATCTACTTTAGAGATTGAGAATGTAAAAATTAGGCTTTAATAATCTGAGTTTTAGACATCGGTATCTTTTATTATCTGCAACCTGTATTAATATTTCTTTACAAAAATATAAAAAAAACAGTTACAAATTGTACTTGGAGATGAAGACAAGACCTGTCATTGCATTTGCCATGTTGTGAGACCATCCACTGGACTAATGGTTTATAGAACAAGAATAGGAGGATACCTAATTTCTGTATCTATTAATGTTTGAGATGACCAAGCTCTGACAAGAGCAGAGCAATTCCAGACAATAATGAGGTGTAATTCTAAGGACTTTAGACAATCCCAGAGAAAGGCTGAACTTTTCATCCCAAATGCATGATTTTTAAGGTCATGGTTTTGATCATGGACATCTGAATTGTGCATGTGTGCCACTGGTTACTATCATTTTATTTCTAGCTCATCTGATTGAAGCATATATGTAGTACTGAAAACAGCACAAAATATAACTTAAAGAGGAAAACTTCCTTACCATAAGAGTAGAGATAATTTTTTAACCTCCTTTTGTGCTATACATTCTCATCTTAAGACCAGCAAAACATGGTATGGTTGTGGAAATCTGAATTTCTTTCTGAACACAGAATTTTTGAACAGAGAAAACAACATTCTTGAATTCAGAGGCAAATGATGCTCTTATGCATCAGCTCAGAGACTTCTGGAACCACTTCAACTGATTTGGGGAGCTTCAAAATCCCAGCTACTGTCAGGACTATCCTCCTGATCAGTATGGAACCTATGGAGCTTTTTCAAAATAAAGAATGTAGTAATGAAATTAGTCATATAGAAGACTTACCTTGAGAAATAAAGGTGAGTGCTCAGGAGCTTGATAGCTGTGGATTTCAGTCTTTTACATAAGGATACAAAGAGTTCAATTCAGTTGCTCCAAAGTAGGTAACTACTGCCAATTAAGATGGCTTAAGACATTTGAATTAACTCCATGGAACAATGAGATATGACACAGGATTTAAGTCCTCTACAGAAGCAGCTGGGTGTCAAGTGGGTTACCTTAGGGCATCTCAAATTACCTTGGTGAGGGAACTGAACTAAGACCATAAGCTGTAGTACAGATCCATGACCTGACAGACACCTGGATTAATGTATCTCTATGTGAACCAGATGCTAAAAATTCAATTATAAACAAATGAAGACCTCAGCAAGTCAGCCAATGGAGCCTAGAAAGCATTTCAGTTGACCAGCTTCTAGTGTCCACCTGAGGGGAAACTGTTTAGGCTTCATTTACTGTATTGACTGTATCTTGACTGCATAGGAACCTTAGATACACAACTGACATGTAGATATTGACATATAGACATCTATATTTGGATGTCTTAATCTGAAACTGCACACATCAAGGTGGAATTGGAAGGAGGAACAGAAAGGAACTCCAGAGGAGAGAGGAGAGATCCACAAGGTTTCAAAGAAAAACAGAAATAGTAAAAGAACTGTATTATATGACTGCTAAGGGAAGAAACTAATGTCCGTGTTTTAACAATATGTGCTCTATATATTAATTAAACTAGTGCCAAAAGGGTAAATATGACATACTGATATATGTTACTTCAGTAGAATATTTCAAACAGATCAGCTGACTAAAATAAGTCCAGAAATTTAAAAAATAAACAATGACATGTAACTGATACTAGAGTGAGCTGAATTTTATTATTGATGAATTAATTAAAGATAGATTGGAATATGTATGAAGACAACTGGAAATCAAGAAGCATGAATAAGAATGAGTACCTATAAGAGAAGGATGACATCAGAAAAAAAACAAAAACATGAAAGAAAAAAAGTGAGTATAAAAGCCTAGAGGTACCTTACACTACAAAATAAACAGACAAACAGACATTATCTGCTGGTAGCATCCTATCATAGCAGGGAAAATTCAACCCAACATCTCTACCAGAAGTTAATTGAATTTATATTAAATAAGATGTGATATATGTTACATGCAAAAGATTCTGCATTACTTATGAAGCTGAAAAATGCAGAACACAAATGTGAAAAAATGAATGATCAGGAATTAGGTATTTCTGAACGGATTAGAGGAAATACACTGAGCATGAGCCAGTTTGGCAGGGTAATAACCACTCACAAATAACAAATTTAGTACAATATTATTATTAGAAAAATTGAATTTTCTTGGACTAGACAATACAGAAGCAAGCAAAGTTTTCACACTTGTGTGAAGTATGAAACATTCCTTGTTTGTGAGCAGTTTGGGCTTTCAGTAAAGTCAACGGGAGTCAACATGCTAACCACACTGTAGAATTGGACAGATGGGGCATATTTTGTTCAGTTCATATTTTATTTAATTCTCTGGCAGAGGGAAAGAATTACAGGTCAATATTTGTGAGGAAGTGCTGCAGCTAATGAGAAAGCAAAGGAGAATAATGTGTATGAGCTTTTTACTTTCTTTTTACTTGGAAAGCTAGTGACTCTGTTAATTAAATAGATGCAATATATCCAAATGAGAGGTTTTCAGGCAATGCAGTAACCTAACTCATATATTTCTATCATGTTTATCAATTTCAGTAACTATTTCATTGCAGAAAACTTTTTAGGTTTTAATAAAAATACTGTTAGTATTACCTTTTTTTTAAATCAGTACTTTTCACAACAGCAGAGGCAAGCTAGCAAAGGTCCTTGGGCATCTTCTTATGCTCAAAAATGAGACAGCGCCAAATTATCACAGGGAAGCCACAGGCTATCAGTCTGTGAATCAGCAGCCATGGACTTTGTTTTCTGTCCATGTGCAATATAAAGCAATGCATTTCTTTATAAGTTGCTGGTTTTTCAGTATGGCTATACCCAACCAGAGAAACATTTTATCTTCTGCTCCTGTTTGCAAAAGAAGTTTTTGAAGTGAAAATTGAAGTATGTATGGTATCCTTATCCTTGATTTCTATTTCAACAAAAGTTCACAAAAGGTACAACTAAGATTCAATCTGTGCCAGTGAAGTACCTAAGTACTATCAAAATTTTGGGTGCCTAGGAAGCAGTCCTATTAAACTAAACACCTAAAAATTACTAGTAGTTATAAGAGAGAAACAAGGACTTGTGGAGGAAATTCTATCTGCTTGAATCAGACATTTAAACAATCCTGTTTTATTGTATTCTAATGAATCTGTAAACTAAATTTGAAATTAATTTCAAATGGCTAACTTTAATTCTCTTAGATTTCTGTTGCCAACAATAAAACTACATATTTGAAACTGATTAAGATTGCTAAATTTCAGATTTTGTACTAAAAGCTTTGATAGGTTGAAACTCTTCAGAAGAATACGTAAAATATTTTAATTTTTTCTTCCTTTTTTTCACTCCCTGCCCCTCCACTCCACATCCATTACACAGAGAAACTCCAGCAGATTTGAAGAGAGATGCTTTGCGAAAGCATTCCATGTAACAGCTACAGAGAAATTGTAGGCTAAATAGGCTAGACAAGATCTTGGAAAGGGGAAGTATAATTATTGTCATTTTATAGGTGGAAAACTAAGATCAAAGAGATCTACTTCTGACCTTTGAGCAAGGAAGTGAATAGAAGAAAGGAGAGCTCTATGACTTGGTGCTGGAGCAAGTCCAGAGAAGGGCAATGATGCTGGTGAGAGGTCTGGAAAACAGGCCTTATGAAGACCAGCTGAGGGAACGGGGGTTGTTTAGTCTGGAGGAGACTGAGAGGAGACCTTACTGCTCTCTACAAATACCTAAAAGGAGGTTGTAGTGAGGCTGGTGTTGGTGTCTTCTCCCAAATTACTAATAATAGGATGAGAGGAAATGGCCTCAAGTTGCTTTGGAGGAAATTTAGATTGGATATTAGGAAGAAGTTCTTTGCTGAGAGGGTGGTTAGGCACTGGAACAGGCTGCCCAGGGAGGTGGTGGAGTCACCATCCCTGGAGGTGCTCAAAAAATGAGTGGATGAAGCACTTGAGGCCATGGTCTAATGGTCTAGTGGTTAGGGAGATGATGGGGTAAAGGTTGGACTTGATGATCCTGGAGGTCCTTCCCAACCATAGTGATTCTATGATTCTGCATCTATGATTTCAAAGTGAGTTTAGAATTAAGGTTTCCAGTACTGTTTTCCAAGCCCAGTAAAGCCAGAAAATGTCAAGATTGGTGGGATTTAAATCAAGGCTCAGAATACAGTAATTTGTACAACAAAATAACTAGTATCTTAAATACCTCTGTGTTAAAACAGAAGGAACCAGCAGGAGAATATAATCACAGTTACTAAGTTAACTGGCCTGGATCATGAATACAGAGTAATATAGTACTTAAAAGGCTACCACAGTATCATTAAAATAGTAACAAATTAAAAAAAAAAAATAAAGAAATGAAGAAAATATTCCCAGACTGTGATGATGATAAAACTACTTTCTAATATTTTCCAAAGTTATTTTAAGTTAACCTGTTACTATGAAATCTTTTACTAAGCTCAGGAATGTAATGTGAAATTATAATAAAATATAATCCAAATTGTAATTCTTTGACAATTATTTTTCATTCAGTCTCACTTTTTTCTACCTTTCCTTCACTTTCTTCCCCACTTCCTCTGTATGTAAAACTAGAAGGGTTTACATATAGGACACCTAGTAGAGAAAGAAAATGTCCCCTTCACACATCACCTCTCTGCATGAATTAATTTCCATTTCCACAAGAAAGAGTTGCACATTAAACAATCAAATTTTGGTAGAATATACTGAGAAATTAATTGTTTATCCTTGTCACTAGTGATTAAAAACTTATAGATTGATTCAAAACTGTACAGTATGTTATAGAGCATAATGTCTCTCAGAGCATATCATTCCACTAATTCAACCTTGATCTTGGGTCAATTGATTAATCAGTAATAACTGCTGATAATCAGGATGTAAGTAAATACATGGTCTCTCCTATTCAGTGTCAGCTTTGATCATGTCAGATTTCCTGTGTCCTGTTATTGAATCATCCAGGATATTTCTCAATGTGTGACCTCAGACAACTACCTTTATATTTCAGTGTGATTTGGAGGTAGGTGTAGGTTCAGTAGGGAGATTATATTTTCTTTATGATCCATAGCAGTTCTGTAAGATCTCATTGCTCAAGAAGCTCCTTTGAAATCAAAATGTGGATTAAAATTCAGCATAAGCTAAACCAGCAGTATCTGGTATTCTCTCCTCTCCTCTCCAAAAGCCCATTGTTAACTTATGTGTACTTTACTGGTCCACAAATCGGATCATATGTGATTTTCTCTTTCCAGAGTCACTGGAATGCAGAGATCCTATCAAAACACTGTATAAGAGTAAGTGGAATTCAGGTTTCCTGCAGGTAGAGGTAGCCTTTAATGTCAAGATTAATACCTAAATACAGAATTCTCTATCACGTAGGCCTTCAGAAGCACAGAAAGCTTTTATGCAATCAAGAGGATTTGGATCTTCTGTTACAGTCAATGGAAATCTAATCAGTGTGGTCGATGGGACATGAAAAAGTTGATCATACAGAGATGTTTAGCACCTTCTGAGATAGCCTGGGATATTCTGGACTTCAGGCACCATTTCAGATGGACACAGGTATCCCATAGGTACTGTATCATATCTGCCAGCCTAGGATATATGTCCCATATACCGCAGAGTGTTTTAGACATCATTAGAACTTAGTAGCAGACAGGATTCTGGCTCTCAGAATATATTGAAAATAATTTCTGAACACAAGAAGGGTAAAGTACAAACTCCATAGCTGTTCTAACACTGCTCTAGAAAGCAAAGTCCACTTGTTGAGAAAGTCACATCACATTCCAGAATGACCAAACACTTCTGTATTACTGTGGATAGTGTACAAGCTGATGTCTATAAAAGCCCAAGAATAATGAAACAGGCCATGTGCTTTTAAAATTACTATTCCTTGTGCCACTCAAACTTTCCCTTAATACATTCTAAAATTAAAAATGTGACTTATCTTCTTTTCAGGGTTTTTAGGATTTTTTTTCCCACATCAAAACAGCACCTGTTGATTCTTATGCAGCAGTTTCTTGGGAGAGTGAGAAACAGACAAATAATTTAAACTAGAAGGCAACTACTGTGGTTTGGCTACCTATATTCCTCACTTATGGCTTTGTCCATATTTTTGAGTTCTAGAATTCCACAAGGGATTGCTGATGACAGAGTGTTTCCAAAAGTTGTAAGTATTATTAGCTAAGCCTGACTGTCTGATAATACTAAATTGGTGTTTCACGAGATCATCTTTGAAAAGTGGTATTTCAAAATGGGTAAGAAAGAAGCCATTTTGGTCAAACCAGCTAGCAACTGGTCAAGCCAGTGAGTTCAGTCTCTGGCCATTTTTAATAGGCCATTGTTAAAGCTAGGAAAGTATGTATGGAGTTACATAACCTTTTGAAATTTTAATGTGGACATTATGCATTAACTTCTTTTCCTTTAACAACAACGAGAAGGGAAGAGGAAAGGGGGAGGAAAGGGGGAGGAAAAGGGAAGGGGAAGGGGAAGGGGAAGGGGAAGGGGAAGGGGAAAAGAAAAGAAAAGAAAAGAAAAGAAAAGAAAAGAAAAGAAAAGAAAAGAAAAGAAAAGAAAAGAAAAGAAAAGAAAAGAAAAGAAAAGAAAAGAAAAGAAGAGAAAAGAAGAGAAAAGAAGAGAAAAGAAGAGAAAAGAAGAGAAAAGAAGAGAAAAGAAGAGAAAAGAAGAGAAAAGAAGAGAAAAGAAGAGAAAAGAAGAGAAAAGAAGAGAAAAGAAAAGAAAAGAAAAGAAAAGAAAAGAAAAGAAAAGAAAAGAAAAGAAAAGAAAAGAAAAGAAAAGAAAAGAAAAGAAAAGAAAAGAAAAGAAAAGAAAAGAGAAAAGAAAAAGAAGGGTGGCCCCCAAATAAATGAAACTCAATTTCACGGCACATTATCTCTCTCAATTCTTTCCTCTCAGCTTTCATTTTCATTAAAATCACAGACAACCACAAATTAATAATTACTTCAGGTTGACTAAATGCAGGCCACACTATTTAGCTCTCATTTTCCTACAGTGGCCCTTCTTGTTCATGCTGGAAAAATGTTAATTTAGATAATGTGGCTTGCCCCTTGTCATATAATTCTGTTTTGCAGTTTCACTGATCTATAATGGTCTGTTCTTATTAGGTAGTCTTAACTTTATCTTTTGTTCAATCAAGCTTCACAGTTTCCTCCAACAAGATAACCATTGTGAAATATCAGATGAAATGTTCTATTATCTGTATTTCTGTTATATTTTTTATTCATCTCTATGGTGTAGCAGTGTTCAACAACATTTGTAATTTCTTCCAGTAATAAATTTATTGTCCATTAACCTAAGTCATACGTGAGACTTTTTTTGACAGGAACTACAGAATATATACCTCAATCTTACTACTTTACAGTTTATGCACATTTCAAATCAGATGTTTTATCAACCTACTTTTCAATTAAGAATGGGTGAATAGGTTCAAATAAAATAAAACCTAAACTTTCACCCAGATCTTGAACCCAATTGGTTTTGAGGTTTGAAACAATTTCTCGTAGTTCAGCTATCTGTAATTTTTTTGGCAGCGTTCCAGTAGTGAATGAAGGAAACTGAGACATACAGCAGTATTGATTTCTGATTGGTTATTGACTGTTGGTACTGTCATTTTGATTAAACCATTTAAATTCTCCATGTCTCCATTAGCCCATTCTTAGAACATATTCAGTTGAACTCAGATGGATACCGAGAGATCTTCAAGGAAAAACTATGGATATGACCTCCTCTAAAACTCCTTATTTCAATATACATGAATATTTTGATGAGTACTTATAAAAACAAACACGCAAAACAAAATTAAACTTTTAAATTCCACTGACAATATGACATATCCTACAGTTTTTTATTCATAAATGGAGAACACCTGGAAGGTTATAAACTCTTACCTAATTTGTACTATATTTTCACAATAGGTTACAATAGCAGTCAGCTTTTTCCTCTTATCAGGAACCCTTTAGTAATTAGAATCGTTTTCTTGTAGAATAAAGGTGATTTTTTTTAATGTAATATCGTCTGTGAGGTAATTAGATGAATATCAGTAGTGTTCCCATATGTGTAGGGAGTTTCTAGATATGCAGGTAACTTTTGCATCCATACCTATCTAAACTAAGTAAATTGTTGCACTAATTATACCTGCAAATACGAGTGGGAAAATATGATTGCAAATTTCTTATGGATTATGTGCCCCACATTTAATGAATGGTCATAAAATGTAATATAACAAATAAAATTTATTTTAGTCAATTTCTCATTTATTTTCACCCAAACGAATCTTCTTAAAGCAAGGCATGGGATATTACCTAATGTGATATTAAACAGTGTTGGTAACCATTTGAAAGAGATATGTTACTTTTTTCCAAGTGTCAGGGTTCTAATTCCCATGGCATATGTTCTATAATAAGATATAGGTCCTCACAGTTTGAAATAAATACATTTTTTTTGAGTGAATGGCATATTTTCTTCCACCCTTGAAAATTGTTTATATAAACATTCTGGTAACAGGCTATTGACATATGGCCTAAGCTGATTCCATGGCTTGCTTTTTCGTTTGTCTTTTTTTTAGGGAAATAACCAAAAGTCATGTGTGGATGTTAGAAGATGAAGAAGAAGGATTGACCTGCAGAATTAGTTTTATTATATATAAATTGTTTTATATTTCTCTGGACACTACTAATATATCTAAACCTGGTTTGATCCACAGTAGATTATCAGCCAATTTAAGAAAATATTTTAAAGCTTAAAATAGATTCTGTTTGACCAACTGCATAATACATGAATGCTTCTTTCCTAAACTAATAAACTTTTATCAGCTACCACAGCAATATACTTAAATGGACCAAAGCAGCTTTTATCATCCAAGTCATGTAGCTGAACAGTGATACAACCTATTTCATAGGCTACAGTTTTGGCAATCTGTAGGGCTGCATCCCAAAGAGAAGAGATGTGATCTAGCCTGCAGTATAATATATGAAAAAACAAGTCTGTTTATGTCTGTTCTATTAGTAATCATAATATTGGTGTCATTGGCTGGTAAGTTCACCTCTGAAGTCCTTTGTAGTTATGTCTTCTTTGAAACAGAAAGATGAACTGACTTGCCCAATGACAAGTGGATCCCCTTTCTGCAGCCTGTGATACAGCACATCAGCATCTAAGGTAGGATTATTCTTTAGAAAATATAGATGTCTAAAGCATAAATATCTTCATTTCAGCTTGTCATTTAGATTCCCCATATAGTCAATGGAGAGGAACAAGCATTTCATGTCATTCATCTTAACCTAATGCAGACATTAAATATAGGTCAGAGGAAGTGTACTTTAGTAGTGCCTGCTTCTGAACATTGCCTCTCGACAGAATTTAGACAAGTAGCTCATATGTAGATGTCTACATCATAGACACTAACTTGGGTGAACACGTCCCTAAAATCCGTGCTTCGCATATCCTCAAGCCACAGTGATTATCAGATGCTAATGAAAATACCTTTATGCAATTTGCTGATATCAACAAGACTTTTCTTAGGAGAGAGAAAGGTATGCAGGTAGCATGTTTGAGAGGCCACTTGCCTGTGCAATATATAAAGAATAATAATTAGTATTTCTTGAAAAATTTTCTTTTGAACAAGGAAGGCATAGCAGCAAAAGAAAAGTTGAGTGATATCGCACAGTAATTTTAGGGAAGAAAAGACAAATTAAATTGTCAGAGAATTAAGGTTTTCTAAAATACTTCCAGGGAAATTATTTTAATTAGTGTTTCTTTAAATAAAAACCAGGATAGCAATTTCTTTTTCAATAACAATTCTTTTGTTCAGCCCCAATCCAAACATTGCAGAGCTGTATTAATGCAAGACAATTTGAAAAATGGAACTGACTAGTTTCCATTTGACTGAAATGAGAACAAGATCTAGCCTTAGGCAACAGGAACATAACTAGCCAAAAACAAATGCCATTTTTAAATTTCATGAAGTGATTATTTGCTGTTAAAAAGTCAGTATTTCCCAACACATATACGACAGTAATAGAATCTGAGCTCTCAAATGACCTTTTGCTTACAAAGGAAATAGCTGTAATATATCAGCCATTCCTGTGATCACTGGAAATAAGGCTCTATCAGATCTTGTGTGAATTAAAATAGTATAAATTAGTATAACACTACTTCAAATTGGAGTAGTACCATAAACTTCAACAAGCCTATACTGATTCAGATCAACAGATATATGATTTACTAATTGTACAGTGATGGATCTGTCCCATCAGATTTTCAATATGACTGATGAGTCTCTTTATAAGCATTCCTTTTCATATCACTCTAGTGTAACAGAACCATAGAAAACTACAAGGGAAGGGAAGAGAAGGGAAGGGAAGATGCAGATTTTAGCAACTGAATGTCAAATAATGAAAAATGTTTCTATCATACAGTTGTGTTCTTTTGTATAATAGCTGTGACCAAATCTATATAGAAAATCTGACTGTTACAGTCACTGCACAGGTTGTCATTCAGTCAGGCAGGGAGGATGTTTCCCTTTCAGACTTAACTAGTGACAAGTTACTAAAATTCCAGTGTAACAACTGGAGATGATGAAGATTCAGGTAGAAAGCAAGAACCCAATGAGGATGAATTATCTACAGAAAATAACCAACCCATGAAACCATGTTTGTTCTTGCACAGGGTGAGCCAGCAAATGTGCTTTTAATTAAATCCTAGTTAAAGACATAACTCAGTAAATCTTCAGAAAGTCTTATTTTTGTATCAGGAAATACAATTGTTTTTATGAACTATGACTGTTGTGACACATACATGAACTCCTGGCCTACAGTTAAATCACTGAATTACAGGAACCACCATAAAATTTCATTCAGTATGGGCAAAGGAGTGCCTACCCTAGAGCAAGTATAACCAGCAATATCCCAGAATTTTCTCTGCTTTCTTTTGTATTTCTCTCTGTGGCAATGTCATGCCTCTATAATGATTCAGTTTTTAATCAACTGATACCCCCAAGTCCTTCTGCTCAGAGCTGCTCTGAATCCATTCTCCACCCAGCCTGTATTTGTGCTTGGGATTGCCCTGACCCAGGTTCAGGGGCTGGACTTGGCCTTGTTGAACTTCATGAGGTTGGCATGGACCCATCTCTTCAGCCTGTCAAGGTCCCTCTGGATGGCATCCCTTCCCACCAGTGTGTCAACCATGCCACACAGCTTGGTATCATCTGCAAAGTTGCAGAGCGTGCACTCCATCCCTCTATGTCGCTGACAAAGATGTTAAACAGTACCGATCCCTGAGGAACACCACTTGTCACTGATCTCCATTTGGACATTGAGCCGTTGACTGCAGCTCTTTCAGTGCAACCATCTAACCAATTCCTTATCCACTGAGTGGTCCATCCATCAAATCCACGTCTTTTCCAGTTTAGTGACCAGGATGTCATGAGGGATAGTGTCGAACACTTTGCACAAGATAGATGACATTGGTTGCTCTTCCCTTATCCACTCATGCTGTAACTCCATCATAAAAAGCCACCAAACTTGTCAGGCATGATTTGGCCTCGATGAAGCCATGTTGTTTACCTCCAATCACCTCATCTTCATTTTCCATATACTTTAGCAAGGCCTTCAGGATCATCTCCTCCATGATCTTGCCAGGCACAGCGGTGAGACTGTCTGGCGTATAGTTTCCTGGGTCTTCCTTTTTCCCTTCTTGAAAATGAGGGTTATGTTTGACCTTTTCCAGTCAGCAGGAACTTCACCAGACTGGTATGACCTTACAAGTATAATGGAAAGCAGCTTGGCAACTTCATCCACCAGTTTGCTCAGGACTCTTGGGTGGATCCCATCAGGTCCCATGGACTTGTATACCTTCAGGTTCTTTAGTAGGCAAATTTTCCTTCTCCCAGTTCCTATCTTTGCCTTCAGCAACTTGGGCGGTGTGGCTAGAGTCCTTGCCAGTGAAGACTGAGGCAAAGAAGTCATTGAGTATCTCAGCCTTCTGTGTATCCCTCGAGACCAGGTCTCCAGTTTCCTTCCAGACAGGGCCCACATCTTCCCTAGCTTTCCTTTTGTCACCGATATACCCATAGAAATTCTTTTTGTGTCCCCTTTATGTCTCTGGCCAGATTTAACTCCATCTGGGTGGTAGCTTTCCTAACCTGATCCCTGGTTGCTTGTACAACTTTTTTGTAATCCTCCCAGTTAACCTGTTTTTGCATATATTTTCTTAACCACACTCATAGTTATACAGTTAGTTAAGTATACAATACACCTTTAAATATGTTTTTCTGTTAGACAAGAAATAAAAAGATAGCAATACATAAATAAAACAGACTAATCATATCTAGAGTTTAAACAGGAACAAAATGCTGAATATGATTTTTTAAGGGTAGGATCACGGTTTTGGAAAAAAAACCCAAACCCAAATCAAACCCCAAACCTAAACATTTTTTATTTTTTTTTATGTGCTTCTATCTGCTGTGTTATGCTGTGACGTGATCGTGTCTGGCTGAGTTTCCTGGCTCATGCTGAGTATATCCACAGTGCAATGCTACCTGCAGGGAAGTATCCCTCATTTTGAGATATAGTATCAAAGAACTCACAATTGTGCATAGTGTATGTCGTTTATGTATTTTATGCCATACTTACGCCGAAAGAGCTTATTCTGAAAAAAAAAATAAATAGCAAGTGCTCTAGCATTTTATCATGTACTGTTAAATACTGCAATTATGTATTTCAGTTCTTTATGGATCTATATGAACAAATATTCATTCTTTGAAGGTTTCTGCTTCTTAGAAACACTGCTATGGATTGTGATGCATCATCTTCTTTAAAGACATAAGTTACAATGAAATGTTTCAATTACCTGAAAATTTACAGGACTAATAATGTTAATATGACCAGGGACGTATTAAGTATTTTTTCAGAATCTCTGCATCTGCTTGCTGGACAGTCATGCTATCTAGCTTTGAGCAATAATTTACTAGGACTCTGTATTTTGTTATCTCTGAAAAGAATAAAGGTGATTGTGTAACCCACTTTTTACTATGGGTTTCAGTTCTCCACTGCCCAATCCAATTGTGAAGGCGTGGGAGAAAATGTTTAGATTTTCGATGCAGCTGTGATGAGATTGTACCTCACAAGTGCTGGCCAAGGAAATTCCCTTTGATTTTAGTTCTTGAGGGGAACAGTGACACATTATTTTTTCTAGTAACCCGTGCTTTAAAGTAATGGAAGGTGAAGACTAAACGTTTCTTCCATCAAAATGTCAAATCCCCGCCTATACAGTTAAAGGTCTGATTTTTTGGTAATAGAAATGTTTAAATCACATACATGTGTGAAAATAAAACATAAAGCACTTATCAAGTTAACTACATGAGACAGAACGTACTTACACAGAACTAAGTGTGACCAGGACAGTGGACAACATTGTTCAATATTCCTGACACTGAACAGTTAAAACAATTTAAAATAAAAAGGATGTAACTTAGTTGTACTGCAGGAAGATAGATACACTTTGATATACATCTACACACTTAGATACACATACAATTTACAAGGAAATGATGCTAGCTTTTTCACCCGCTTCTCTGATTTTAGTTTTCTAATAAAGAAGGAAAAAATAGTAAGCAAGGAAGAAAGAAAAAAAAAGTTGAATCCTCACAGAATGGATCTTTGACTGTTCTCATCTTCTGCCAGTCTCACAGACAGGAACAAGCATTTTCAAAGCACTTAGACCCACAAATATACATTGCACTCCAGCTATGATTCTGAGTTGTTCATACATGCACTATTTTTACATCAATGCCCATTTTTTGCATAGATGAGAGACTTTGAGATGATCAGATCTAAGACTCTCCTTTAACACTTCAAGTTTAAAGAGTCTAGACTTTTCTGTAGCTGGTAAAAAAAAAAAAAAAAGAAGAAGAAGAAAAAGAAAATCCTCTTATGTCTTCTATTGCATCAATCACTGCTCTTCTTTACTAGCTATTCCCTTCAGAATACTTTGAAATGAGATCTGTCTTTGGATTGTCCTACCTGCCACAGTTCAAACACCTTTCTAACGAGTGGCAATAAAAATCTCTAAGTGCAAACCTGGCAGAACAAGGAGTCATTAGGCCCCTCAGATACTGTGAAGGTGGTGATTGCATAAGAATCTATATAGATACATGAAAGGTTTGGAAAAACATAGTATATGTTAGCAGAACTGTAGGAATTCATCCCCTGCATGCAAATAAGTTTAAATTTAGAAGTCTTGTGTACGCAAAGGTTTCAAAGTGGGATTGCAGTCATATACAGTCAAAATTTGTCAGTGGACAAGAAACTGCATTTTTATATGTAATTCTGACATACATCTGCATATGTTTTGCATATATAGTTACTTAAAATTCATGTAGAACTGTTGATTTCTAGTTGTTTAGAGAGAGGCCTCCATGCATTTAGGTAACCTTCATCCCATGATTGTTCTAAATTTTAGGTAGTAGATGACATACTGTCATGAGTTGGAATTAGTAGTTAACTATTTATAGCATTTTGTTTGTGAGGTATACGAGTACTGAAGGCTTTTCAAAACTTTCTGTGATTTTAATTGAGCTTCACCTGAAGGATTTCTAGAAAATCAGACAAGTCCTGCTATTCTTAGAAAGTGGGAGCAATTGTTTTTTTCCTAAAATATTGACAACATCAGGCTATCTTCTCAGGTTCCACGCCAGTTTAGCAGAGATCTACAAAGTGAATAGTGGCTTGTGTCTTGGCTTCTGCGGACTTCCAGTGGAGGGAAGTTGCCATGACTCAACATGCTGCTGCCCCCTCTCGGCAATTCTTGTATTTCAGGGCACTTGACAGGTTCAGTAGGGTGTTGCATGGATGGACTGCTGGCTGCTGATTGCTTTGGAAGCCCTGTCCCTTCATTGTCTCACTGCTTTAGTTAAATTAATTTCTTAGCTTTATTTCACTAAACAGATCAGGACCTGTAATCTAGAAAAACATTTTCAAGCCAATAGTTCAAAACCTAACAAGCTACTATTGGGAAAATTTGCCTGCAAAATCTTAGTTCTGATATATAATTATTTTTTTTCTGAAACCTTTTTTTTTTTTTTTTTCTCCCTACATATTACCTTCAGTTGCTGCTCTTTCAACATCATCACTCTTCCCAATTTTATACCAGAGTAATCTAAGATCCCACATTCGCTACCTCCTTCTGCCTCTCAGTTTTAGAAATGTTCTCAGGTAAAACTAGCACAGCAAAGCCTGTGGAATCTGTAAACACAGTATTAAATTCCTTACTCATTATACCCCAAAGTGGATTGTCCTTACAACTTCCTTTTATGTTTATATGTCAGCTGCTGTTGAGGTTTTATTACTCTAAATCCATCAACTTGAAGGTCACACTTTTATAGACCGTTGATGTCACTGCATTTTGCATGTGGTGCAATGTGTGCCTGAAGATATAGTGAAGGCAAAAGGGCTTTTGGTTTCCTTGTGGAGTCCCATGCTATTATGACCATGACCAGTCAAATGAAGATTCACATGCCATTTTCTTTTAAAGCAAGAATTTTATCTGTGAAGTATAGATGTGGGCTGACTTGCATTCTTATACAATGTAACTCACATTTTCAGGTATTTTCATTTGTTCTGACAAATAAAAAGATACTTAATTTAAAGGCAAGCTAGTACATGTGGGTAGACCTCAGAGAGGAATATTTTCTTTACAATCTAAATTAGTTCCTGACTTGTAGATATATCAGTGGGTTTTTTTTCAGAAAGATATTGTGATGTGCTCTGCATTTTGATGTGTGTGAAATAGTGTATAACTTGTTCTCACGTGTTACTTCAGTGTTTCATTCTGAAAAAGAGATAATTCCAGAGTATAAAAAGATAAAGAAAAATCTCTTAAGTCCAAGTACATATTGTTCTAAGTTTGTTGCTGATCAGAGCTGTCAAGACAACCAGAGAAATCAGTACTTTCTACAAGACACTAATTTGTCTTTTTAGATGTAAAACTATGCAAAAAGGAACATTGAAAAAAATATTTAAAATTGAAATAACTTTATCTCATGCTAGAATGTAGCTGGAGGGAGACATGGATTTGAGGACAATATTCTAGGTATAGAAAAATATATATAAAGAGGTATGTGGTAGGATAGATGAAAAAAGAAAACAAAAAAGGGAATTTTTATTGAGATTTGGTGGAGACACCTGATCTGTTTGGATGATATAAATTTCTTCAAGCTTAGGTAACCAGCAAGCAGAGCAAACCTTGACTGTCTTGGGATAAAAAGCACCTTTTCCCTTGCAAAAATTCCAAGGCTTGTATGACTGAAAGTCATGGAAAACTCTTATCAGCAGTTTTCAGATCTGCTTGGGTTTAACTGCTGTTTCAGACTGATCATTTTGTTTACTGCTAAATATAAACACAACTATTGGGTTAAACTATATTTCTGCTAGGTCTGTAATTTTATTCATAGATGGTGGCAGGAACCATACCTGCTATATTTGAGAGTTACTTCTGTACATATTTGTCCCTTAGGACAGAACTGAAACTCAGTGACTGGAAGTGGAGGACCACATAACGCAAACTGATGGGATGTACCTATGAGTGCTGAGGCAGTTGGCTGATGTCATTACGAGGCCACTGTTGATTGCCTCTGAAAGGTCAGGGTGATTGAGGGAGGTTTTGAAGCCAGGAAGAAAGCAAATGTCACTCCCATCTTCAAGAAGGACAAGAAGGAAGATAAAGGGAACTACAGTCTGGTCAACCTCACCTCTATCCCTGAGAAGGCAATGGAGGAACTAATCCTGGAAACCACTTCGAGGCACATGAAGGACAAGAAGGTGATTGGGAAGAGTCAACATGGATTTATGAAGGGGAATTCAGCCTGATAGACTTCCACAATGAGGTGACTAGCTTGGTGGATGAGGAAAGAAGGATGTTGCTTACATTGACTTTAGTAAGGCTTTTAGTAAGGTATCCCATAACATCCTCATAGATGAGCTGACGAAGTACGTTAGATATGGGGACAGTGAGGTGGATTGAAAATTGGCTTAATGGCTGGGCCCAGAGAGTTGTAAATGGTGGCATAAATCAGAAAGTGGCCAGACATTAGTTGTGTACCTTGGGGGCTGATGTTGGGGCAAATCTAGTTCAACCTTTTCATTAATGACCTGGATGATGAGGTAGAGTGCACCCTCAGCAAGTTCTATAAACAAATCAAAACTGGAAGGAGTAGCTGACAGACCAGATAAGTGTACTGCCATTTAGAGGCACCTGGACAGGTTGAAGAATCAGGCAGTCAGGAATCTCATGAAGTTCAACAAAGGGAAATGCAAAACATTGCACCTGGGGAGAAATAATCCACTGTACCAGTACATGTTGGGGATAAACTAGATGGAAAGCAGTCCTTCAGAGAAGGACCTAGAAATCCTGGTGGACCCCAAGCTGACCATGAACCAGAAATGCTTGACAATGTTGTAGCAAAGAAGCACCCTGGATTGCATTAAGAAAAAGATTCCCTATAGGTCAGAAAAAGTGATCATTCCCCTCTGCTAAGCCCAGATGAGACACATATGAAGTGCTGGGTCCAGTGCTGGGGTCCTGTCTACGGTTAGCCAGTACTCAGGGCTAAACCATAACAGTTAGTACATCACCCAAGACTCCCTCCCCACATGGGAAGAATTGGTGAAAAAAAAAAATAAAAGGCCCGTGAGTTGAAGTATAGAGAGATTTAATAGAATGACAAAACAGGAAACAACAATCAACACAGAACATAAAGGGTTCTACTTAGCCTGGTTCAATGCTCATGGCAGGAACAGAGCACCATCAACAACAAGCCTCAGGGAGAGGAGGAAGAACCCCACCCTCACTGAGCTCCCTCCTTTTATAATGGCATGGGATACACCTGTGAGTCAGCTGACCTGACTGGATCTCCCAGCTGACTCGGGGCTGCTCATGGCCTGCCTGCATGGCTGGCCCATGGGTCTGTGCCTGGGAAACCAGGACAGCTCCCCAGTACAGGACAGACTTGGACACATAGGAGTGAGTCTAGCCAAGGGTCACAAAGGTGATTAAGGGACTGGAGCATCTGTCATGTAAGGACAGGCTGAGAAAACTGGAACTGTTCAGCCCAGAGAAAAGAAGGCTCAGGGGCCTTTTATGGATGTATACAAATACCTGATGGGAAGGAATGAAGAAACACCAGACAGACTTTTCTCAGTAGTGCCCATTAGCAGCACAAGAGGCAACGGGCACAAATTAAACCACAAAAAATTCCACCTGAACACAACATTTTTATTTTTTTTTTTACTGTGACAGTGGTCAAACACTGGAATATGTTGCCCAGTCAAAACCCAACTTGACATATTCCTTGGAAGCTTGCTCTAGCTGACTGTTTGAGCAGGCAGCTTGGACTAAATAATTTTAGAAGTTCCCTTACAACCTCAGTGATTCTGCTATTCACTTTATTTTATAATGTCTATTGACTTTTTTTTTTAATTAAAATTTTTTTTAGCTTCCATAAGCAGGAAATTGTTTCTTATTTACCAGTAGGCAGATATCTGCTGCTGTGTTGAATTAATATGATCACTGATGTGTTTTCTCGGACAGTTTAACAAAAAACCAGGGAGACACTTTGTACTATAGTTACAGTAGAATGATATAGCTATCCTTTCAAAAGTTTAATGGAATAGAAAGTAAACTTAGTACCAGAATCTTTACATTTGTTAAGCAATTGCTAAATCTTACTCCATGATCTCCCTCAAACTGTTATTCTCTTCTCTGAGCTGTTGAACCTTCAAGGTATTTATGTCACTTTGACCTTGACTAATGACTGCAGCACTTTTTATTTTCTAGAAAACTTGAGGTCATTATTCAGTTCTCTAAGTAGTTTTTTTGTTGCTGTTCTTTATTTTACATAATCCTAATGAATAATAACTTCATGTCATAAAGAAAAGTTTAGATCATCAGCCTGGGAATTAGCAATGCTAGTGTTAAAAACTGGCTCTCATGCTCTAGCATTAAGGCACAGAGAGCTTTCTCCCATAAACTATCCTAGACCGTAAGCTATGGTGCTACATTTACACTTCCATGAAAAAAATCTCTCTGGTCCTTCCTGAATCAACTGTATTCTCCTCTGAACATGCAGTAGTAGGAAAATATGCTGTTATAAGAGGATATACATCCCAAGTGACAAATATATATAAATAGTGCTCTATTTAGACATTTTATTGAGTGATTAATGAAGATTTAGTTAAATAGATAAAAATAATAAACTGATATTTTGCATGGAAAACCATTTAAGATTATTAATGTTATAGTGTTTTACATTTCTTTTGTCAAATTTTTGCAAAATTCAAATTCCTATGAAGAATATTGAACAGCAATGTTAAAAATCATGGCAGTTTTTGGAGAATATTGCTTATGACACATAAAACTTTTGCCAGTTGGTAGAGAAGTTGATAACAAGATTTTAACTTAACTGAGTTAACATCATGAAGGAAAAAAAATATCTTTGGGAAAACTAAGTGGAATAATATCAACTAAAATCTTAACTGTGGACATAGAAAGAAAATATATTCCTGTATGCTTTCAGATTATCTTTGTCGTTGTGCATGTATCTTCTATAATGTCAGTACCTTCTACTTTTGAAGACACTGAAATAAACTTTATAAAATGCTATTAAAATACCCCATCTGTGAGGAAACTATTTTTCATCCCCTCATTAGTTAAAGAAGAGCTGATAATCTGTATGTTACAAAATTCTTTTTAGTTCTTAGCTTTATTTTTTACACTTTTGTCATAACAAGATACTGCAGATGAAATGGTAAAGACAGAGAAGGTTCTGGCAAACACTGCATAAATCTCTAAAATAATTGCCACAACTAATCAGTGTTGCCAAGACTTTCGTCCCCATCACGGAGGTGTCCACTTAATTTATTGTAGGTCATTTGTAAACCATAGTGATCTATGAAGACAAAGCTAGCACTAAAAGCAGTTATTTTCATGGAAAGTGAATTTTTTCCCTGTTCCATTAATGTCAGAAGTCATTTCTTGTAACTATTTCCCCACCCTGAAAAGAGAAATACATTCTCCTCTCATGACAGGAGACAATGAACACTCCATGTTGTAGATATTACTTCCAAATTCTAAGTCTCTGATCTTGACCCGAACAAATCATTCAAATCAATAGACACTACAGTCACCCAGTCACCTGGAGGAATGCAATAGTTACCAGCATGGGCTGGAAATCCTAAATTGACTTAGAAGTCCTAATCCTCAATGCTGAAGTCAAAAATCACCCAACATGTTCAAGACTGGGTTATATTCAGAGCTGGGAGAAAGCTGATCAAAGCACCCAAAGACAATTAAAAAGCTTTTATTGTCTTTGGTTTTGGATTATTTCCTAGATGAAAGTTGAAGTGAAATTAACCCTATTACATAATTAATAATTACAGCAAATAGTGAAGACAATAATTACAAACACAGAATGTGAATATGTTAGTACACATACTGGTAATGCTTTACTGAAGAACTCAAAGGGCAAAATACTTGCCTTCCCTGAAAGCACAGTTACCTACTGCTTCTAGGCAGCAGCAGGAGATGAAGGTTAGAACAAGAAGGTTAATATTTTGGATCCTATCCAGTAACAAATAATGCTTTGCACAGACATTAGTTACCTCCTCACATATTTGCAAGGCTATAAGAAAAAAAAAAAAAAAAGAGAAAATCAAAGCAAGAAGAAAACCAAATATCTTTCTACTTTATAGTATGGAAGCATTTTTCTCTTATTTTTCCCCAGTGTATGAACAAGATTATTTAGAAAAATGACCGTATGCAGTGATTTATCACAGGAATACATTTCATGAAGTCAGTCTCCTCTCAAAAATATTTAAGTCTTAAGAATGACCTGCTGACTCTTTGTACAAGAGAGCTCTTACATATAGAGTAGAGTTAATTTTTTTAAAAAGCAGAAAAATGCTGAAATATTGAATCCACTCAATGGCCCAGATAAAGACCTTTTGATATGTGTATCTATTTTCAGAAGATGATAGAAAGAGATAGAATTCAGCAGATGTTTAAATCCTGAAAAGACATCACAAATAGTACTTTTTCTTCAGCAGTGCTCCAATGATATATATCAGTTTGACAGTGAAAGGCCACTCTAATTCCCTCTGTAATAACCTAGGGAATGACACTTGCTCAGAATGTCAAGTTCTGGAAACTTGTTAATTACAACACTTGCCATGATATTTTCAATTTTATCAGCATTGGTAGGAGTTTTTGTCTGTTTCTTCATTGTACAGTAACTGCTGAAAACCGACCCTCTTTTTTTATGCTCTGCCCCAGCACACACAGCTCACACCTTTAAAGTGACCTTTATGTTCAGTAGCAGGTGTAAGATTATATAAATTATGACTCTCAGTGTATTATCAATCAAAAAGCTACTTGTCAAGCTGCTTTTTTGCTAACAACAAAAAAATCAAATCTATCCTCAGAGGCTATAATCCTGTACAGGCGAATAAAATACCATGGGGTCTTTTCTCCTCTCAGTGCACATACGTAAATCTCATTCCTACTAACATTAATGGGGAGTTACATGCATGCATCAAGAGAAGAATAAATCTGCAACAGAGCACGCAGGAAACCATTCAGTGTGAAATGGTTTAAGGAGACAGATAGGGGAAAACACTGCATGGAAAAAGCCTATAATGCATTTGTTCAGTTTACTTATAACTCTTGATGAACTTTTTCAGATTGAATGCCATACATTTGTGTCATATGGATTTAGAATCCTTGATAAATTATATTAGCAAGTACATACTAACTGTAGCATGATTCAGGTGGGATTGCTGCCTCTAGGTCTTGCATTGCAGATTGATGGTGATACAATCCAAAAAGCTTTTAAAGAATTCGTGTTAAATGTTTTCCGGTTTCAGTTTTAACATGTTCAACAGTATTTTAAAGCAATTAAGATCTTACAGTCTCTCCTAAAGATTTCGAAGTTTCAATTCAAAACAGACCCAAGAAAACATATACATTTACTTTCTCAAATACATATTGTTCTAAACAGGGCAATCAACACAGAATGTAATTATTAGATGCTGCACTTAGTTACCTCAGACACATACATCCTCTGCCTCCCTAAATTAAATACAGTGTACATGGGCTTTGTACAGTCATATCTCATTAAGAATATTGTGAGACGAAGACTTGGTCTGAACTCTTGTCAAATGTTAATCAGTTCAGATGGGGAAGCAAAAGCAGCTGAACATAAAAATATCTATACAACTTCTTTACATGCAGCCCGGTTGCAAACCTGGCTTTCTATAACCACAGTGGCTTAACGGCCATGGAATCATCTAAGTATCCTTGTTCTTATCAAAAACTTAGCAGACAAATGGAGAAATAATATATGCGTGTATATATATGTGTGTATTCATACATATGTATATAGTGTAAGTATACAAATTTGTGAAAAACATGTCAGAAACATTCAAATATACCATTTTGCTGCAAAGGTTAATGGCAAATTAAGTGTAAAAAATGCTTGACCATTGTAAGGACAACAGGAAAATGTCCAAAGAATGTAAATATCAGATACAAGTTTAGTTTCTTTCCTTCCCCATCCAGATCCTATAGACATTTCTATTCCCGTTAAATTCAATGGGATTTTGGGGATTATGAAGTAGAAAGTAATTGAAGAAAGAATACAGTTGGAGACTTTTTTTTAAAAAAAATAAGTGAAATCAACCCGTATGTTCTCACTTTACTGTTGTGAGTTTTGGTTTGGTTAGGGGTTTTGGGGTTTTTTTGTGTGTTTGTTTTGGGTTTGCCTTTTTGGGTGGGGGGGGGGGTGGGGGGGGGAGGGAGGAGTGGTGGTTTTGATTTGGGTTTTTTTTGTTTATTTTGTTTTTTCTTCCCCATCCAAAGGAATGTAATCCTCCAGGAAAAGGATGAGTAGGAATTTCAGTTTAGAGAAGTTATTTTCACACACTGGCAGAAGCATCAAGCTATAATGTAAATCCTACTTACTCTGCATTAGTAGTATATACCTAAAATATTTACTAAACCAGTTAAGACAGGGGGATAATGGAAGAGGTATCATAGCACTCAAGTAAGTAAACTGCAGTAGCATCTGCTATAGACCCTAAAGACCTGATGAGAGCAAGCATGAAAAATTCCTGCACCAACTACCATGGAGCTTGAAATCTCAAGGCGCTGTACTCATGGGAAACTTTAACCATACAGCCATCTGGTGGGTGACAAGTACATGTAGCCATGAATCATCAAAGACATTCTTGAGTTAGGTATGTAAAGGACAGTGCCATGATAGAGGCAGAAGGGTTATCTATAAAACAGAGCCTTCATTATTAAGGAAGTGTTGATAGAAAAAAATATGAAAATACTTGAATGTGATCTACCATATTAGGAGGGAGAACTGGGTCTGTTTAGCTTAGGGAAGAGGAGGCTGAAGGGCGATCTCATTAATCACAGAATCACAGAATGTTAGGGATTGGAAGGGACCTCAAAAGATCATCTAGTCCAATCCCCCTGCCAGAGCAGGAATACCTAAATAAGGTCACACAGGAACATGTCCAGGCGGGTTTTGAATGTCTCCAGAGAAGGAGACTCCACAACCTCTCTGGGCAGCCTGTTCCAGTGTTCTGTTACCCTCACTGTGAAGAAATTCTTCCTCACATTTATGTGGAACCTCCTATGTTCCAGCTTACACCCATTGCCCCTTGTCCTATCATTGGATGTCACTGAGAAGAGCCTGGCTCCATCCTCATGACACTCACCCTTTACATATTTATAAACATTAATGAGGTCACCCCTCAGTCTCCTCTTCTCTAAGCTAAAGAGACCCAGCTCCCTCAGCCTTTCCTCATAAGGGAGATGTTCCACTCCCTTCATCATCTTTGTGGCTCTACGCTGGACTCTCTCAAGCAGTTCCCTGTCCTTCTTGAACTGGGGGGCCCAGAACTGGACACAATACTCCAGATGTGGCCTCACCAAGGCAGAATAGAGGGGAAGGAGAACCTCTCTTGACCTACTAACCACTCCCTTTCTAATACACCCCAGGATGCCATTGGCCTTCTTGGCCACAAGGGCACATTGCTGGCTCATGGTCATCCTGCTGTCCACCAGGACCCCCAGGTCCCTTTCCCCTACACTGCTCTCCAGCAGGTCAGCCCCCAACCTGTACTGGTACATGGGGTTGTTCTTCCCCAGATGCAGGACTCTACACTTGCCCTTGTTGAATTTCATTAAGTTTTTTCCCGCCCAACTCTCCAGCCTATCAAGGTCTCGTTGAATGGCAGCACAACCCTCTGGTGTGTCAGCCATTCCTCCTAGTTTGGTGTCATCAGCAAACTTGCTGAGGATACATTCTGTACCCTCATCCAAGTCGTTGATGAAGATATTAAACAACACCGGTCCCAGTACCGACCCCTGAGGGACTCCACTAGTCACAGGCCTCCAACTAGACTCCGTCCCAAATAATACTTATAAATATCTTCAGGGCGGTGTTTTGCCAATCACTAGGCCTATTGCAAAGGATGCAGCCAGCAGCAAAACAATCCAATAACCAGATTCTATTGTACATAGGAAAGTCAGTATATGGGTGATCACTGAGGGTACAAACAAGTCAAACTGATCACACATAACAGACATCAACTCCAGCGTCCCCAGGAATGACATAGCATGACCCATAATAGGTGGAATAAACAAAGAAACCAAGTCTCCCCTAGAAAAGATGGGAGACAACCAAGTCAATAGGCTGACCATATAGGATAGAAGTAGCCACATATTAATTCCCCACAAAGCCCGTGTTTGTAAATGCCAGACCTGACTAGGGCCCAGTCGCAGGGAGAGTCAGGAGGTCCTTCCCCAACAGGGAAACTCTGTGAAGTGCATCCACCTCACAGACAGATACTCCACCCTTCCTGCAAGTGGTCCCAGCTTCTATGCCCAAAGCAGGACACCTGGCACTCATTTACCCAATGCAGGGCACCTGGGGCTTGTTTACCCAAGGGCTTTCCTTACAAGGTTGGCTGCACCTTGGAGGAAAGCCAAAAGGCAAACTCATCCCCTCCTCTTAAAGGACCATGGGAACCACCCATATGTCACCCTTAATTCAGGGCTTGGGGTTCAGACCCCAGCACTTCAGGCGGGTATCAGGGAGATGGGGCCAGACTCTTTTAGGTGGTGTTCAGAGGCAGGACACGGGACAATGAGCACAAACTGAAACACAGGAGGTTCAATCTTAACATAAGAAAACACTTTACTGTGAGGGTGACTGAGCACTGGCACAGGCTGCCCAGAGAGATTGTGGAGTCTCCATCTCTGGAGACTTTTAAAACCCAAATGCATGTGTTCCTGTGTGATCTACTCTAGGATCTTGCTCTAGCA
The DNA here is from genome assembly GCA_028020825.1 of Podargus strigoides. Taxonomy (NCBI): domain Eukaryota; kingdom Metazoa; phylum Chordata; class Aves; order Caprimulgiformes; family Podargidae; genus Podargus; species Podargus strigoides. Next base: position 41,024,667 of record CM051622.1, on the reverse strand, counting down.
GGGGGATAGGACTAGATGATCTTCAGAGGTCCCTTCCAACTCCTACCACTCTGTGATTCTGTGATTTATAAAATGCAGTAGTATAAGTGCATTCAATTTCAATAATGGAGAATTAAGAATAGTGGAAAACTAGGGAACAGTCAAAATCCTTGGCCTACTCAAATCCATTTCAGTTTGGCTGATGATTTAAGTGACATCAAGTTTTTATTTAAACTGAGATAATGATGATGAGAAGTAGCTGAATATGTCTGTAGAGGAGAAACTTACATGAAAAAAGTACTAAGATTAAATTACAAGAAAGCATTACTCAAAGGAAAATGAAAGAAATTATAAAAGGCCAAAGTAGCTTTACAATAAAATTCTTAAAGGTTAAAAGAAGGATCCAGACAGCAATAAATGTAATAAAAAAAATGAGAGTGTAACATTTTTGCAACTTTCTGCAATCCCTGAGATTTAGAGACCCCACAGAGATGATCCTTATTCTGATTTTGATATACTTATTAATTATCTGTAAGGACATATTAAAATAATGAACATTAAAATATACAAAGATTTGCAGAATTTGCAGATAAGTTAGGCTTTAAAAATAATTTTTGCTAAACAGGAATTTATTCCACAAGTGTAGTTGAATATATTCCTCATTTTACAGCCAAAGAATGTAAAGTTCATGAGCTGAAGTGAATTTCCTGAAAGTCCTAATGCTTCTGCCATTTTAGGGGTTCTTAGAGCATGGCTGTTGCACTAGACCCTGTGTGGACTTCAGCTGAGGCTTCTCAGCCACCCTTACAAGCTTGGAAAATGCCTACGTGCAATTTCTTATATGGCAAAATTCCACAGATTTCCGTTTCTGTGTAAGCACTTGTCGGATTTTCAAGTCATGAAGGAAGCCACATGCTGAATTTAAGATGATATCTGAACTCCTCTTAGTCATGCTTTAGGTACCTCAGCCTTTTATCGAAATACAGCCCCAGGAACTCACAGCAACTTCTTGTTTGGCATACCAGAGAACTAGATGACTTAACATACATTCTCTTTTGCTTTTGTAAAATTGCTTTCCTCACCAGAAATAAGTTTTATAAGCTCTTGTTATTGGCATATAAACTATTTTAGAGCGTCAGTATTACATAGCTTAGATGACCAGTATAAGGTACAAATGTAGTTGCAGAGCAGTGCAACTCCTGTTTTAGTAAAGGCTGGGCATTTCGAAGTATTCCACATCCCAAACCCAAAATTTGTTGTCTGTGGTGAGATTTTTAAGCAATTATCTCATATATAGGGTCCTTTGAAATTCTGATTGCTTACCTCCTCTAACATGTCATTGAAGTACTGGAAAGTTAGTCCCAAATGTAATGAGAAAAATTTTTGATATGCCAAAACAATTTTTTTGTGTGTTTGGTTGTTTTTTTCCAAATATTTCCTTTCTGTTGCCTAATTCAGAGAATATGAAATATTCCTGAATACAAATCAAAATATCTCTACTCAGCTGAGTAATTTTATTTTTTGGGATTACCCACATGAATGATATTCCTTCTGTGTGAAGATACTTAATCTATTTACGTGGTATATAATTTGTTTGAGATTTAATACCTCAAGCTCACCAAATTCCTGTGTGAAGGTAAACCCTGATAATCCAAGAGACTATGTTTTTTTTAACTGAGTAGAGGCCACTTAGAATAGAACTTTTAATTTAGATTTAATAACTCTATAAAAGATAAATCTAGTTGCCATGTAATAAACAGTAATTAATTAGTTAATATCAATTAAATACTAAAAATATTAATTTACATTTAACATCTAACTACTGTAATTTGCTATAGCTATCTTATTAAATGCTAATTAAATTCCTAAACATTCTTACAAGTTTAATGCATTAATAATAGGAACGTAAGTACACATTTACTGTATCTGCAGTTCTCAGTTCATTACATGGCAACTAGATTTATCTCTTTTACACTAATTAAATATACTAAGCAAACCTCAGTAACTTTTCTTAACACATACCATAACTGTTTTATTAATTTCAAATTAAATGCTCATTTAAGGCTTCTAATCTACAGCTGCCCTAAACAGCTCCCTGCTAACAGAGCAAAGGTTACGTGGTGCTGTAACTAAACCATGACATTTCTAGGTGTTGGTTATGAGATTTATATGAGAAGTAAGGCTTTCCTTTCTGCTCTGCTTTAGTTTAAACTTAATGACTGTTTATTAGTCTGCTTTTTTCTTTCCAGCAATGTCTTATCTTCCCTTTCTCACTCTGCTCTGTGTCAACATAACCTTGTTTCCTCTCTGTAATCACAGTTTCTGTTCAGTTTTTCTAAGTGTATTTGCCAATTGTTCACCTAGATTATAGTTTCAGTAGTCTTGAAATAAAAGGAAAATGCTGTCCATATCTAGGTAGGACTATCAGTGTTTCATTAAAAAATAATCCCTGATACTTATAAAATCATATTAATCTTCAGCAAAACCACTCAACATCATGGAAGTTTTAAGTAAATGAATGTATATGCATCTGTAAGCAAAGAAATTCTGGTCAGAATGCCAGATGGAGTGCCATGAATATGTTAGAGAAACATCCATAACATGATTTCTTTGGGAGACTGAGGAAGACACTACAGTCACATGTATCAAATGATTTAGAATCATGGCTCTTTTCACATATGATGGAGGTTGCCATAAAGACAAGAGGCTGCTGTGCAGCAAGAAAAGCACATTAGCTATTAACCTTCCCCCAGCCGATCAACTTTGTTTTGCAATCTTTCCTCAGAACCATTAGAATACCCTGAAGAAATAACTTTCCAATTAAAAAGGATCTCAGAGAACAAAGCCATTTTATCTCTGACTCCTGGTGTTCTTTATTCCAATAATTTAAATTGGAATTGATTTTTCAATTTAGCCGTTGACTTGCTATGGACACACAGCTGAAAAGGCCGAATGGAATTGAATGGCTGAAATATTTGTCTTTGTGATGCACTCCTCATAAATTCACAGGAGGCACCCTTTTCTTTTTTTCTTTTTTTTTTTTTTTTCTTTTAAATGCATTTTCTTTCTGCTGCTACTGCTTTGGACAACAGCTTTTTAGCTCAGCATGAGCAAACTGAGAAAACACGTCCAGTATGACCTCAAGGGCCTCATTCTCAGTTCTTCATAGATCCATTTAATTGTTACATCTCTGAGAAAAATGAATAGATCCAGTGTAGCCAAAGTGATAGCTATTTATTGAAACGTTAAAATGTGTTCTATACTTTTTTGTTTATTTATGATTCCATTTCTTTAAAATAATAATAATAAAAACCCATCAAAAACCCAAACACCTACAGTTAGTTAATTTTACAGTGTTCAGTAAAAATATGCTATTACATAAACAGCTTGGGTATATTTTCTCATTGGTCTAGTGGCAGACTCAACACAGTAATTGATTTACCTGTGGAACAGTTTTGAATTAAGCACTCCAGTTATTAAGCAGTCTTTTAAAAGATCAAGGTCTGGTCCTGCCTGTAGTTCAGCTCAGTATTAGTGCACCCTGACACTTCAGTTAACTAAGAAGGGAGTTGTGTCTGTTTGACTCAGGATAAAGTTGGGTCCTAACACTTAGGATTTTCTAACAGCAACATCTAGCTTCCCAGGGCTTCATGAGTAACATTTTGTGGAAAAACACAACAGAATATCTGATCTTGAAAGCAGAAAGAAGAGCTGGAGAAGGAAACGGAAGCAACAGAGTGAACTTCTGGTGCAGCTTAACTAGTTAGTTTAATCTATTATGTGTGGGAGTTGTGCTTGTAAAGAAGACTGATGGATGGTTGCTAGCTATACCTTCAGCATTGTGACCTTTCAGTCTTGTCTCTTTTCTTCTCTCCTGCAGTGTAGCTGGACATCATGGCAAGATAGAAATTTCTCTGTTCCTAGACTTGGTTCATAGTGACACTTCATGATTTCCCCACTGGGCAGGGGTGTGATGTGTTCTCTGCATTCTGATCTGACAGTGCAGAGAACTTCCAGCCTGAAATCCCTCCAAAAATGTAGATCTTCCACATAGAAGTACTGGAACATTTTAGTCGGTCGATCGGTCGGTTGATTGGTCAGTCTATCTGTCTGTCTATCTATCTATCTATCTATCTATCTATCTATCTATCTATCTATCTATCTATCCATCCATCCATCCATCCATCCATCCATCCATCCATCCATCCACCTATTAAGACACAGACTATCATTTACATTCCTAGATGAAACTGGTCATTTAGTGCTTGAAATACTCTAGTAGATTTAAGAAATGCAAGATACTTAGCTAGCGATACAAACAGCGTCTTAATAAAGCAGCTACTTTAATTTTACCAAAAATATGTTTGTTAATATATAAAAATAGGCTCAAACATGCACAGAACAAACTTAAGGGGGATTCAGTTGGCCTAACATATAAAATGTCGTAGCCACCATGGACATAAGCTGCTCTGCATCTCTTTGCCTGAGGGCCAAGGATCACTTCTTTAAGTGCCTGCATTAAGCTGAAAAGCTGTAGCCACAACTGAAATTGCCAAGTTAGTCTACTTTCTGCTTTACTTCAGGGCCCTGGTACCTCCTTCCTACACATTAATTTGCTCACCAGCTGCATTCTGGAGCAAACAAGAAATCGTTAGTGAGGAAAACCAGAATGTAACAGATGATGGTTTATTCTAGGGTCTGTACCCTACAAGTACCACTTTGTGGGAATTATGTGGAAAATGAAATTACTATGTTAGCCTATTAGATTGAATGTTAAAATGGCATTAGATATTGAATACTAGGTCAGTAGAAAGAAAACAAGTGTGTGTAACATTCAGTTTGCCATGAGCAAGAAGATGTTACAGTGTTTATTAGATTAGTTAAGATTAAGGAAATACTTTTTTACTGTGAACGTGACCAAGCACTGTCGCAGGTTGCCTAAGGAGGTTGTGGGGTCTCCATCCTTGGAGATATTTAAAAGCCATCTGGACATGGTCCTGGGCAACCAGATCTAGGTGGCCCTACTTGAGCAGAGGAGTTGAACCAGATGACCTCCACAGGTCCACTCGAACCTCAATCATCTGGTGATTCTGAGATTACACATAGACCCAGAATCACAGAATCACAGAATCACAGAATGTCAGGGATTGGAAGGGACCTCAAAAGATCATCTAGTCCAATCCCCCTGCCAGAGCAGGAATACCTAGATTAGGTCACACAGGAGCACATCCAGGAAGGTTTTGAATGTCTCCAGAGAAGGTGACTCCACAACCTCTCTGGGCAGCCTGTTCCAGTGCTCTGTCACCCTCACTGTGAAGAAGTTCTTCCTCACATTTATGCAGAACCTCCTGTGTTCCAGCTTGCACCCATTCCCTCTTGTCGTATCACTGGACGTCACTGAGAAGAGCCTGGCTCCATCCTCACGACACTCACCCTTTACATATTTATAGACATTAATGAGGTCACCCCTCAGTCTACTCCAAGCTAAAGAGACCCAGCTCCCTCAGCCTTTCCTCATAAGGGAGATGTTCCTCTCCCTTCATCATCTTTGTGGCTCTGTGCTGGACTCTCTCAAGCAGTTCCCCGTCCTTCTTGAACTGTGGGGCCCAGAACTGGACACAATACTCCAGATGTGGCCTCACCAGGGCAGAGTAGAGGGGGAGGAGAACCTCTCTCGACCTACTAACCACACCCCTTCTAATACACCCCAGGATGCCATTGGCCTTCTTGGCCACAGGGGCACATTGCTGGCTCATGGTCATCCTGCTGTCCACCATAATATGTGTATGCTTGTTTATATGTGCTCCAGAAAATGTTATGTTTTCTGTAGTTCAAATTCTTAATAAGAGATTATAGTATGTAATTATATCTACAACTGAGTTTAGCAGAAACTTTCTGAATTCTTCTTGAACACAGTGAATGAATGATTATTTTTTGACCTTCAAGCTTTTTGTATTTACTACTCTATAAGCTTGTACATGTTTCCATTCGTTTAAAATGCCTTCTCTAATGTTTAGATATATCAAAGGTTAGATACAGTGAAGGACCTGCTAAGTCAATTAGACACCCACAAGTCTATGGGTGAGATCCACCTGAGACTGCTGAGGAAGCTGTCGGAGGAACTTGCCAAGCCACTCTCCATCATCTATCAGTAGTCCTGGTTATCGGGGGAGGTCCCAGACGACTGGAGACTTGCCAGTGTGACATCCAACTACAAGAAGGGCAGGAAGGAGGATCCAGGGAATCACAGGCCTGTCATCCTGACCTCAGGACTGAGGAAGGTTATGGAACGGTTCATCTTGGGGGAGATAACGAGGATCAGGTCCAGCCAACATGGGTTCATGAAGGGCAAGTCCTGTTTAACCAACATAATCTCCTTCTATGATCAGGTGACCTGCCCAGTGGATGAGGGAAAAGCAGTGGATGTTGTCTACCTGGATTTCAGGAAGGCATTTGGCACTGTCTCCCACAGCATTCTGCTGGAGAAGCTGGCGGCTCATGGTCTAGACAGGTGGGCTCTTTACTGGGTTAAAAACTGGCTGGATGGCCAAGCCCAGAGAGTTGTGGTGAATGGAGTTAAATCCAGTTGGAGACCAGTCACAAGCGGTGTCCTTCAGGGCTTGGTCTTGGGGCCAGTCTTATTTAATGTTTTTATCAATGACCTGGATGAGGGGATCGAGTGTAAATTTGCAGATGACACAAAATTAAGTGGGAGTGTCGATCTGCTTGAGGGTAGGAAGGGTCTGCAGCGGGATTTGGACAGGCTGGAGTGATGGGCTGAGGCCAATTGCATGAGGTTTAACAAGGGGAAGTGCTGGGTCATGTACTTCGGTCACAACAACCCCAGGCAGTGCTACAGGCTTGGGGAAGAGTGGCTGGAAAGCTGCCTGGTGGAAAAGGACCTGGGGGTGTTGGTTGACAGCCGACTGAACACGAGCCAGCAGTGTGCCCAGGTGGCCAAGAAGGCCAACGGCATCCTGGGCTGTATCAGAAACAGTGTGACCAGCAGGAGTAGGGAGGTGATCGTGCCCCTGTACTCAGCACTTGTGAGACCACACCTTGAGTACTGTGTCCAGTTCTGGGCACCACAGTATGGGAAGGACATTGAGGTGCTGGAGCGAGTCCAGAGAAGGGCAACGAGGCTGGTGAGAGGTCTGGAAAACAGGGCTTATGGAGACCGGCTGAGGGAACTGGGGTTGTTTAGTCTGGAGAAGAGGAGACTGAGAGGAGACCTCATTGCCCTCTACAACTGCCTAAAAGGAGGTTGTAGTGAGGCTGGTGTTGATCTCCAAATTATTAATGATAGGACAAGAGGAAATGGCCTCAAGTTGCGTCAGGGGAAGTTTAGATTGGATATTCGGAAGAAGTTCTTTCCTGAGAGGGTGGTTAGGCACTGGAACAGGCTGCCCAGGGATGTGGTGGAGTCACCGTCCCTGGAGGTGCTCAGAAAATGAGTGGATGAAGCACTTGAGGCCATGGTCTAGTGGTTAGGGAGATGATGGGGTAAAGGTTGGACTTGATGATCCTGGAGGTCCTTTCTAACCATGGTGATTCTATGATTCTATGTTTTGTTTATAAAATGTTTCTGAATATGAAAGTTAAAAATACAATCTTTTAACATATTCTTGTATCAGAAAGTGTGGCCAGCAGGACTAGGGAAGTGATTGTTCCCCTGTACTCAGCACTGGTGGGATTGCACCTCAAATACTGTGTTCAGTTTGGGGCCTGTCACTACAGGTAGGACACGGAGCTGCTGGAGCGTGTCCAAAGAACAATGAAGCTGGCGAAGGGTCTGGAGAATAAGTCTTATGAGGAACGGCTGAAGGAACTGAGATTGTTTAGTCTGGAGAAAAGGAGGCTGAGAAGAGGCCTTATGGTTCTCTACAACCAACTGAAAAGAGGTTGTAGCAAGGTGGGGGGCAGTCTCTTCTCCCACGTAACTAATGATAGGACAAGAAGAAATGACCTCGAGTTGGATATTGGGAAAATTTCTTTACCGAAAGAGTTATCAGACTTTGGAACAGGCTGCCCAGCGAAGTGGTTGAGTCACCATCCACTAGAGGTATTTAAAAGACATATAGATGTGGTACTTACAGACGTGGTTTAGTGGTGGACTTGACAGTGCTAGGTTAATGGTTGGACTTGATAATCTTAAAGGTCTTTTCCAACCAAAATGATTCTATATTTTCTATGGAAAGTCACTCAGTAGTCCAGATGATTTTAATTTTCCAAAAGGGTTACCTTTTTATATTTCATCGAATCATAGAATCCTAGAATGTATTGGGTTGGAAGGGACCCTCAAGGGTCATCTAGTCCAACCCCCCTGCAGTGAGCAGAGACATCTTTACTAGATCAGGTTGCTCAGAGGCCCGTCAAGCCTGACTTTGATTTGTGTGGTGGATTTCTTTTGCAGTGCCTAATTGGATCACTGTAAGGGTGTTTTACTAAAATTTTGACTACAGAACATTTTTAATGGATCAAAAAAGCATCTGTGTGTACGGGGTGTGAGCATGTGGGCAAAACGCTTCAAAACTGTTATATGAAATGAATTACTAATTGCCTGCAGAAAGTAGAGAATGGCTTTCACTTCAGTGTTTTTGACTTTCAATCATTGTTCCAAATGTATTTATTTGGGGACCACTTATTAAAACAAATTAATTGATTCATTAAGTTAGCTGGTGCCAAAATAAAAAAAGAAAAAGAGAAAACAAAAAATGAAAAATGAAACTAAGGAGAATGTCAAAGGTGACCTGGTCTTAAAGTTGCTGAGGTTTCTTGGATATATCTAATCTGCTGAAAGGAGACTAGGAAGAGAGCAGTTAGTATCTGATTAACTACTCAGCTATTCTCCTTGTCACTCTTCTGGACATGTCAACTAGATGTGTTACAGATGGGAACATTTTAAGTGTGGATGCAAGCCAGTCTGCACCACATGGTCGTGTGGTCAGTGATCACCCTCTTTTATCTAGCAATGTCAATGAATTTAGCTCATCTCTCTATACAAAGAGAAGCAATATCATTTTATTTGTTAAATTAAATGTAGCCCAAAGGTTCCATCAGGAGCTGATACTCATCAAGCCTGAGTTTATCCTTTGGAGATGCAAAGGTGACATCTATGCTACTAAATAAAACATGATAGAGATTGCTCTGGCTGGATTGACAGAGATGTCACACATTTTTGTTGATGCTTATGTGCCCAAATGTAGTTTATAGCAAGGATCAGGAAATCTGAGTCCTAACTGGCTGCATTTCTAGACTCCAACAATTTCACCGTATCTCAACCAAATTGAAAACATTCATGCTGCAACTATAGTGGGAAGAACGGTAACAATATAACAGTATGAATAATCATGGGCCAAAACTAAAGATCCTTTATTTTACCTGTTTTATTTACCAGCATATACATAACTAGAGGAATTATGAAGTTTAAAGACCTTCCTCCTGCCACCTAAATTATTTCATTTTTAGACTATAGACTGGCTGGAATGCAAAAAATGTTAGAAGGCTGAGTGAAGATGATGTGAGGAAAAATTTCCTGAAATTAAATCCTAGTTAGAAATGGGCTATCTCCAAAAGGAAACTGCTGAAAAATTTGTCTAGCATGTTGTCAAGTTTGGTGGATCAGAACAAATGAAAGCAGTAATGGATGTTCTGAATTGAACTGAGAAAAACAAGCTGCATAATGGCTTTAAAATAGTTTTACCATACAATATCATTGTAAGGAATTATTTTTTGTTTTTAACAAACAATGTGTTCAAAGCACTGGGGTTATCATTAGTGAAGGGGTATTGTTTTAATATATTACATGTCAACAGGAGACAAGCTTTTAGAGAAGTGCAAGAAATAATCAGTTGATAGCCATAACATCATATTGGTAGACTGAGGTTACCGTAACATTTTTTAATTGAGGTAAAAAAATCTAGAAGAAACCAAGTCTAGTCAGTTCAGTTCAACCCATTTTAAAGAACATACTTGTGCACAGTTTCTATCTGATGTAGTTAAGAATTTTCTTACATGAGGCATGATAGTGCTATGCCATTCTGTTGTTCTGTTGTTCAACAAAACACATTACAAAGTACAAACTAGAACACTGTACCAGTAATATTTGTGTGGAACAGAGAAACTACTTTCATATGTAGTTTGTGGGGGAAAATGATTAATTTTCTGATGCTGATAGTCAGAAAATGTAAAGAATACTGTACTTATGTCTGGCACATCTAAATTCATAACATCTATTTGCTTTGCTTTGTCAAAACATATGAAAAATCATTAAAGTGTTTTAATAAATGTCTGGTTTTCTTGCTCATTCATCTTATAAATATTAATTAGCCATGGATCAGGCAATTAAAGTTTAATCAATTTGCACTAATTAGCACCACATACTTGCATAAAAAGATAAAACCAGCTCCTGCATCTGGCTGTTATTTGCAGTTTTTGTCAAGTGCTGATGAGTTTCATCTTGAAGAGAAGATTAAGAAGAAAAGAGGAAAATAAGAAGTAGTGTTAATTTTATTAAATCTTCAATCAAATCCTCTGTTCATAAGCTTCATGGGACAATACCAGGTAACATTTCAATTTACATAGAAGTAGACATGAGTGGGCAAAAAATTAACACTTTTCTGTGACACACCCTTCCTAATTATAATTTGTAGGAAAAGATAACTCTATTGTGCATAATCACAGGTTCTATCCTATAACAAAATATTTTTATAAACTATATAACTTGAGCTGGATACCTCAAACTTTCATAAAGAAAATTAAGAAAGTACACTTTACTCTAAAAATGTTTTCAGTTGTTTGACATATGTGAGTGGAAAACAGACCCCATAAGCTAATTGGAAATTCACCTAGAATTTTTATATTTTTGAAGACAAGTTTCAATGTTGAAATTATACCTCTTTCCAATAGAATGATAAAACTTCATAGATCACCTTCCAGTATTCTGTCAGAGGTTGGACCATAGGATGGAAGAATTTACCCTAGCTCCAATAGCACTGAAATTAGTTGATAGATATGTTACTGGAAATGTGTCAGGCATCTGTAGTGAAAAAGGTACATTAAGAACTTCCTGCCCAAAAGAAAAGATAATTATTTGGTAATACTTCTCACAGTTATTCATGTGCAGCGTTTGTGTTACAATGTTTATCACCTGAATTATCTATTCAGCAAAACTAGCAAAAGGAACAAACAAATTAACAAAATCAAAACATGCACACACACACACAAATCAATGTTCCTTTTCATTCAAGAGGTCTAGTTTTCAGTTATCTCACCCTTTACTGGGAAACAGTAGGGTAAATCTCATTCTAGAGAGCTCTAGTCTACATTAGGGAATTATACAAGTATTGGTCCTGGTTAAGAAGCTTATGGTGTCCTTTAGTATTACACCTTTGCTTATTTAAAAAAACCCTGCACCGTAGCTATGCAGACCAAATTTCTCACATGGTGGTCCATGAACAAAGAATAATTCAGACCTTCCACATGTCAGTTCATCATTACAAGCTTGAAATCCAAGGTAGAAATGCTTGTCTGAGTGGATAGCTGGGACAGTTATCTAAGTGCTGTTAAATAAAATTGCAAATTGCACATTTAGCTTATCACAGAATTGTCTGAGTCACTGCTCTGTGATTCTGCTGGTCATGGCTTAACATTATTAAACTTAGGGGTGTCTACTAAGGGAACACCTGAAAATAAGCATTCTAAGTCTCTCTATATGTTTCTTGCATTGTTAAATGCCATGAAGTAACAATCAAGGCTTTTATAATACAATTCTGTTTCTGGCTTCTGAATTTGGTTGAAGGAATTAGACTGCTAATTAGACTATCAAACAGATATTATTGAGTACTTCAGTATGACTACTTTGAGTTTTAATAACAAGGGAAAGTAGAGTACTCCATCCAGCCTATTTATGTAACTGTAAAAGATTGTAGGGAATAACAGATGTATTTAATCACTGACGGAAATTTACCTTAAGCTCGGCAGGTAAAGACACACTTTAAAAAGCGATTTAACACTGTAAAAAGTCCCAAACACCAACCAACCCATAGCATGAATCATAAAGAAGCTATGCACCATTTACATAGGGATTTTCATGTCGTTTATGCAAGAAGAGACTTGTGAATGGTTATTGATATTTTTCAAATAAAGTATGTATGAACCATTAAACTCCCCATTCCCTAGTGTGTAAGCCATTGCTCTGTTAAACACTCCTTCACTAGATAGGCTATAAAAGGAGCAGAGGCACTTGAAAAGGTGTCATATTTCAGTGTTTGTTTAAAGATCTGATGATACATTTGGCACACGAAACCACCTGGTAGCTGAAACTCCAAATTGCTGATTGTTGTTACAGAATCTTTAAAACAGGATATTACACAGAAGACTGATTGTTTTGAGTGTGGAAAGACTGAGTTTCACATGATCTCTCTCCTGAAGACTTTTACATCATATCTGTAACTGAGGAAAATATATGAACCGAGGTTCAATAAATGATATTTAAAAATATGCTTAATATAAATTAATGGAATGTAAGTACTTTCCTAATTTTGGGAATGAAGTAATAACTCGTTACTAGGACAGACTCCTGCAGATGAAGCATTTGGTCTGAGATATTTCACCTGTGATGTACCATATGTATACATTGAACAATGCCTTCCACTGAAACTAGAAAACTAAGCTCAGTGGAATAGATTACAGTAAACTTTAGTGGGTTTGGGAAGAAGCCAAAAGCTATTGTGTCTTTGCAAATAATACACTCACCTGTGAGCAGTATAGATGTATTTCCTAAGATATTAAAGATCTCAAGTGTGTATTAAAGGTCATTGTACGAAGTGTAACCTGAAGCCCCTAATTAAGAGTATGGAGATGAAAATATCTAAGTCCTTGTTTTACTGTCTTGACACAGAAGTTATTCAAGGCCTTGTGAGCAAATCTGCAGAGGCACTGAAGCAAACATCTGAAGCCATCCTCAGCTTGTATTGTCTGTTATTTGCACTCTTGCAAGACTAAGATCTCTTTTATATTATCTTTTTATAGTCTGGTTGGATGGGACATAGGGAGAGGTGAGCACATCAAAACTCAACTCAATAGATATTCCAAACCTGGCTCTTCTTAAACAGTTAGGATTTTGTATAACATTTGTAAGAAAACTCCCCAAATTTTTGCTTAGAATTGCTATGTGGTCTGCTTTTCCATAAGCTTTAGAGAGTTATCTTTGTTTTCATATTTTTGCTTCCTGAACTGCTGCTGTTCAAGATGAACACTCTTATATGAATAAAACATAAAATAAAATAAAATAAAATAAAATAAAATAAAATAAAATAAAATAAAATAATAAAATAAAACAAAATATCACTTTGGGGTGGAGCATTCTTTAAATACCTCTTTCATACATTTTGTAACACAAAGACTTGAATGCAACGAAAATTGATCCCATTGGTGGAACTGCATAAAATAATTAGCAAATTTTTAAAGATTAGTTTCTCTACTTGTATAGCACTGGCAGACGTCATTATGAGGTCTGAGTTTCAGTTGACCATGAGGGAATAGAAATCTAAGACAGAAACTAAATTAGACTGTTAAGATGCCTGCAGTGAAATGGTATGAGTGGGGAATCCAGCATTTCAAGGCAGTGTTAAGCATGAAAGTGTGGTCATTCCTGTAATTTGATAGCTCTGTACAGGTAGTCCTTCTGCCCAAGGCAAGTGACAGATTGTGACTCCCCAGCATTAATTGGACAATCTCTCCAAATATCGCCATGGACAATGGCACCTGAAATCTGCTGTCATTATTTTTTTTTTTTTAGAAATATGTCAGAAACATAAATTTATATAATATGCGTTCAGGAAGAATCACTTTATTTTTTCAGAAATATTGTTTTGGGTCCTCTGTGCTGCAGATCACTTGTGTAAGTAAGAGAGCACATACCTAGAGATCCTTGAGTCTTGTCTGTTGAACACCTTTTTCTGTAGCTTGAATCTATTTGACTTTATAGCATATTGTTTAATTTTTTGGTGAAGAGATTGTGGGAGGAACTAGAACAGCACTCGTGGAAGATGCTTATGGTTGACTAATTGTTAGTGGAAGAATTTTTTTTTTAAAAAGAGGGTCATTTTCAGAAGTGTTTTACTGGATAAAACTGTTAAGCTAAAGTGTTAACTCATACCAAGGAGATCAGTGGAAAATTGTAGAATGTCACTTCAAGATTTTGTAAACCAGAGCTGGAGCAAACCATGAACAATATGTGTGTTTTGCATGAACCATATAGTTCATGTGTTTCATATCTGACAGTTTAAATCAAGTCCTATTAGGTAACAAAGTACCTTGGAACATGACTCAGGTAGTCTTGCAAACACCTTACATTGGGGACTACAGGACAATGGTAGAAGTTATTCACTGAATGTCAGATTACGAATCTCTTGCTGTCATTGGTGGTGTTACATGAATAATTTCATTGACTTCAGTATGAGTAACTGCTACTCACCATTGTGAAGTCAGCAGTTGCTGGTACTACAGGACAAACGCTATAGCTGATGTGAAGATAGGTACGCATCCAGTTTCTCTATCTTTGATCAAGATCAAAGTATGCTTTTTGAGCTTGGTGCTGTCTATGTCTATGATTATGCTGCCTATTTTACAATTTCAATTTGCTATTCTGTTTTTCTTTTGAGTGTATAAAAATCAAGTTGCTTTTGTATTGACAGACATTGTACTGAGAATATCAATTTGGAATTTTGTTGTCATTTTAAGTCTGTGTTCATTCTTTGCAAAAGCACATGAAGATACAGTGATTTCCTACTTAATCTTGGCATGTGCCTGAAGAAATTGAAATGAGCACTCAGACAAATGAGTTCACTCTTGGAAGTCTTACTTCACTAAGAATTGTGTCGCCTATTTTGAGTTTATGCACAGTAGGCAGTAAATATCCTAAGTCATGTGTTTTGCAACAACAACGGGTGCTTGGAACGGAAGGAGAAGAAAGTGATGCACAGCACCTTTCAGCCATTTGCAGGAATGTGACTTCCAGAATGAATAACAACTTTTGTCTGATGATATATTATGAGGTGAGGTACTTTGTACTATAGAAATTGAAGAGAGATATGGAATATTCATTCAAACTGCATGTGATAGCACAGATAATCATGCACACCATCACTTCCATAGGTAATAGATGGACTTACTTACTAAGTTCTGTTTTAACTTCTGCAAACTAAATGTAACGATGTCTGTGGTGCTTAAGTGTAAAGTTTGCTCAGAAATCAGTGCTCAAGGACAAATGAATACTTTGCTCCAAAGAACTCACATTCTAAGGACAACAGATGGCTCAGCACAAGACAAAGAGGACGGTACAGAAAACAGCTAGTGGGTGCTCATTGTACTTGGAATGTATTCATCCATTCTGGAATTGTGGGAGGAAAGTTTGTGTGAAGGAAAGATATGAAGGAAGCTGCTAAGACTGACACTGGATTGAGCAGATGGAGAAGAATAAAGTGTAGAGATAGAATTTGGAGCCAAAGACTTATCATTATGACTGAATGAGAGTCATAGTCAACTTTAGTCTACATATTACAGGAGCTAAAATTGAGTTTTCTCAAGTATTTTATCTGAGCTTGCTTAAGTGTCATAACACTTTCATCTTTTGACTTTCATATAGTCTTCTCTCTCTAATTACTTCCTCCTGCCACTTACCCACTGCAAAAGTATTCCACTAGGCACAGAGGTGCTTTCATTGACGAAATTCAGAAACCCTCCTGTGATGAGGCATTCAGTAAAAATATCTTGCTCAAAAATCAGAACATGAAAAAAAGAAAAAGAACGCACCAGTTTAGTTTTGTTGTAAGGTTACAACTTGAATTAGATCACTACTTGACATTTAAAGATTGGAACAAAAAGTTCACTTTTTAGACACAACTCTAATCCTTCAGGTATTCATGGAGACTTATTATACTTAGTAAAATTAACCCCATCTTATCTCTGCCTCATTAAAGAAGGTGTTGAGGCAATGGCTGTATTTGCATGTGACAAGAAAAATGCCTGTCACAAGGAACACAGCGTTATCAAAACTGAACTACTATTCTAAGAATGCTAGGACTGGTGAAGTGCTAGCATGAAGTTCAAACACAGCGTAACTTTAAGCATGTACACAATCTGCTTAAACCTTGCTGGACTTTGGATTTCAGTAGTGCAGGAAGGGGTATGCTGAAGTGCCAAAGCCAAGAAAATATCTTTGTAGATGAAGTAAGATTAATTAATATGATTTCATATTCCTACTAACATAATATTTTTTGCCTTTAAATAGGTATTATTAAGGAGTACTCTACAGGTAAAATTAATGTCTAACCTGAAAGTTGCACAAAGCATTGTATATAACACCAACAGATTGTCCAGAGAAGTGGAGGCTTTTTTCAGACCTATTTGCATGATGCTGTTGCAAAATACCATCTGAGAAAAACAGATGGTCATGTCTCTTCAATCTAGTATTTCTATATATGAGTTTATAAAAATAAGAACTATAGACAAATTAGCCAGAAATGTTTTCTGTTTTGTCTTGACCAGTGGATAAAACAAGGTCTCTAGAGCAAAACTCAATGATAACCTAGGATTCCCTGTACCAAACTGAATGCGCTAACTAGAATACAGCTCTTTCTCCTCTTTACCCTCTCCCTCCCCCATCTCATGATATCTTGAAATCTTTTCTGCATACTGACACAGCTTCAACAAGATGGGTGGAATACATTTCCTTTCCTCCCACCTGCCCTTTCTCCCAAATGATTAGAGCACTTCTCAACAAAGTGGGAGATGTGGGTGTCCCTCCCTACCTTATATACACTGAGAATACATTAAGTATGAAATTGCCTCCCAGGGGAAGCGATGGAAATGCCACTTGTTCATTTTTAAACTGGATTTGAAAAAAGCTTTGTAGAAAAAAAAAAAAAAATCTGCTGTAGTGAAGGAAAGATTACATGACCTTATTGAGAAAGATTTTATTTTCTCATTTCTAATATCTCTTGTACCGTGGTTTACTCCCTTCCAGTCTGTCAGGTTTTTTCCCTTAGCATTATATTTTAGAAGATTTATTCAAAATGTGCGAGAGAAAACTAACTGAAGATCTTCAAAGAAGACGTAATATAGCTTGGTTTCATCAGCTGTTTGAACCTGAATTACTGTAATGACTGTAGTGGAATTATTTTCTTTTAAATGAGCAAATCTGACATGAACTTCAAAGGGGAAGTAAATACATGTAATAAAGAGGCCCTTTTTCTTTTCCTAAATGATTTATTTTATCCCCAGAAACACCAACAAATGTTCAAAGTTCTAGATATTTAAATAGGTACCAAGACGTCTGAAGCTGTAATCCTTGCTCTGCCAGTTCATTGAAAAATTGCTGACCTTATAAAAGCCTAAGTTCCTTTTCACTTTGATAGCAGCTTTTGCTTCATCAATCCACAATATGTATTATAGCAGTGAATCCATGCAGGATCAACTAATTGCCAGTACATGCATTTAAATATAAATATCCCAGAATATAACCATAAATACACATTTTTATTTTAAGCAGGAATTAAAAAGTTTTTGTTCTCTTAAATTATTCTGTGTTATGGACCCTGTTCTAACAATTACATTTTACCAGTTAGTGCTTTATGAAGCATGATGGAATCTAACCAGCAACTAATATAAGAGCTCCAGTTCGCCCTCAGTACACAATCTTAAAGCCCATTAACATTTGTGAGAATTATATGTGCAACATGCAGGGAGAATATAACCTTAAGCAAGTGAATACTGAAGATAATATATCTGTTTTATCTGACTAATGCAGTTTAGATTTTTCACAGCAGTGTGTTGTATCAACTGAAGTTTGTTAGACAGCAGGGAGACTAATAAAAAGAGGGATCATATAAATAAGACGAAACAAAGAAATGAACATAGACTTCTGCATTAACTAGGACATAATCTACAGATGTTTCTCAGTTGGTAGAAAACAGATTTCCACACAGCAGTTGCAAACAATACAAATGTTTACACAGAATCCAGCTGCACTTTTTTTTTTTTTTTTTCTAAATATATAAAGCCATTTTAAGATTAGAAGCTTTATAAAAGAGCTGGGTGACTGCAGTTGCTCTCCAAATCTCCTAAGCAATAGATCAGTCTTAATTGTCAGTTTCAGGTGGGATAGAAGCAGAAATTCACTGTAACTGTGCCATCCCTGACTAATTCTAACTTTCTGTTCATAAATTTGAAAAAGCTGGCAATCTAATGAAAAATTGCAGGCTGTTGTGAAGTTCTGAGCTTGATTCACAGACCAAAATGTCCATATGTGTGTGTTAAACTTCTCATATGTTAGTCTTACAGATTCCTAGCCATGCCGTCCAGCTTCCAATTATCTGGGGACTTTACCAAACTACTTTTAACTTTGACAACGTAGGCAACTAGGTGAAACACAGAGGTCAGCAAGGGAAGTATGAATCCTAAAACTGAAGAGATCTATTTTGAATGAGTGAATGTGAGTGAAAATGAAAGAATGAACACCAAAATCTTTTCAGTTTTATGCTTTCCCTAATGATTTTCATCAAGTTTCTTCTGTAATGACTAGTTCAGTATGCTAAACAGTTAAAAAACAAAATTTGTAATGCTGTTTTTCTGTTAGATTCCCCTACACAATAGTTCTCGGAAAAGATAGCATCTTTTGTTTTGAAAGTATTTCCAAATGCTTGGGAACAAATGTAATTGTGGATCTTTCAGCAAGAGGCACCCTGCTTTTATGTACTTATCATTGGTCAAGGATATCAGTGAGAGGTTTTCCAGATACAGATACCATGAAAATAATCTTGCTCAAGTTTGCTGCATAAAATGTACATATCTTGCCAAACCTGGTCGTCTTGGTCCTTGTCTATGTTCCCCAGAAAACCACCTCTAGGAAGTGATGAATTTTATCTATTTTAGGTACTCATCTTGAGAGAGTATAATTTACCTTCTGAAGGGGCCTGTCCTTTTACTTTTAACAGAGAGGGATCCTGTGGAGCTTGCTTAGAATTGGCACCTAATGCTTTGATGGATGCAGTCAGAGAAGAAGAATCCACTGTCAGCATTCTGCACCAAATGCACTGAGAATTTATCATTGTGTCAAGATGAGGAGAGTTAATCTGCCTTGGAGCACTTCTGAAATTCCACATTCCACGTTTTGCAACATTTTTAAAACATGCTATAATAATACAGTGGCCAATAACACCATGCTGAGTTAGCAACATTCAAGGAACTGTTTTTATCTGATGACAGTTATGAAGTTTGAAAGGAGATGAGGTCAGTGTTATGTATGTCATATCAAAACACTTCCTGACTACATCTTTCTGTTTTGAAATAATAGATGTTCTCTTATCATAGCCATAAAAATTTCAATCCTTATTGTATACTTATTTTTCATTAGCAAGAATATTTCAAAAGAGAGGAAAAGAATCTTGTTTTGTCCTTGTAAGAGTTGACTACCTTCAGCATCTCTACTCAGGTACTCTAAGTTACTTAATTTTTTGTTTCAATACTGTTGTATCTTGTATAATTACACCCTGGCTTCTGTGCACCTTTTTTTCCAAGTTATATTTATACTTACAGGTTTGACAGAGCTTGAACAGTTGCCTGCATTATTTTCCATTATTGTACACCGTTCAAAATTTCCTTGATGTCAATAGCCATAATCATTCGGCTCCTGCATTGTGTTCAGCATGCACTTCTTTGTCTGTCTTTTAAGATTTTCTTCTTTGTCTAACTATTAAGATGACTTTACAGCACTGTTGTCTACAATTATCCTCTTATTCATGTATGTTTATCAGCTCAGAAAATCTCCTTGCTGTTTGTTGATATGTGTAATACATTTTTGACATCCTGTAGAAAACTTTTTCTTTGATTTCTTTATTTCTGCTGGTTTCTTTTTCCTTTTTAAAGGATAGAAGGCAATAAATATTATTAACTTTAAAAATCCAGCTTGTAAAATCATTTACTTTTCTTGAACTTCCTTGAAATTCTGTATTTTTTTTTGTTGCTGCCAAGCATACTTTAAAAGATCTGTCCATAAGGTACCTTGAGGACAGTGTTTTAATGCTAATTGAACTGCAGGTATTAGTATGTGATTGCCTTTTTGTATGTGTGAATGTGTGTCAAATTTGTATCAGAGTGCCTGGTAGCAAGAACATCTGTATCAACGAACAGCAACTACTATTAATATAGCAGACGCTACAGTATTTTTTTCCACCACAGAGATATTGTTTTCATACTGCCAAGTGACAATATATATTCAGGCTAATGCTTCTAATGGGGAATGTTTGATGTTGCTGTCCTGTGCCCTTATCATACTTTGAATATCTAGCTAATCAGTAGTTACTCTACAACTCAAGGGTTTTAAGAGTGGTTGCTTAATTTACACAGATGGCAAAACTTCTATAATTTGTATACTGCCAACATTTATCATGGTGAATAATGTATATGATGTGTTAATCAACATGGTTTACATTTTAGGGAAATCTTTAAAGATTTAAGCAATTTAAAATGTGTGAAAGGCCTCTGCAGTAGATGTCAAAGGGTAATAAATTTGGTGTAATAGTCCAACCAGTAGGATCAGATATGACTACTGCTTTTAAATCCAACTGCTTCTAGCTAACTGCTGTTTTAGCTAACCCTTGTTGCAGAAGTGGCATATGAAGGTGGAGGGAATGAAATTCAACTGATCTACAGATTTGTCTGTGGGGACCCATATTTCCTCAACTTTGGCTCTTTGCTGAACGATTCTACATACTGGACATAGCATGTCATGTGTTCATAGGTCTGGAGGGGCACCACAGTGTTCCACTCTACAAATACTCCTCCATTGCTGCAGAATGTCATAACGCTCAAGGTGTTATATTGGACAGGTCTGCAGTTTAGGTACTTATAAAGAAGCTATAACCTCTGAACCTCATCTCTGTGCTCTGATGTGAACATTGCTTGAGCTGGTGGCCACAGTTTGATTTAAGTTCAGTTTCTACATCATGCCATAAAAAGCATCACAGTCTTCCTTTCTGAGTGAGGCTATTCTTTTGTGACTGGTTTCAATTAAAGATCCATAGGAAATTTCCAATGATCCAGGTAGGAACCAGTCAGCACTCTCATTTCTGAATTTTCAAGGCTATATCAGGAAATGAATATGGCCAAGGTATCGGCTTGAGCAGGCAATTATCCATGCTGTTTCATCATCCACTGTGTGTTCAGTGAGATGTTTTTACCCTACTGCAGCTAGCATTCTCTTGGATAGACACAGGTGGAAAATGACATGGCAGTTGTTGCTCCCATTGTGGGAAAATAATGATAGAATGCAGCCAGGAGGCATGCAGAAAGAATAGAAGAGTTGAGATTAAAAGACTATATCATGGAGTCCCCTGACTAAAGGAACTATGGTTTTCCTTTCTACTGTAAGTGACTTCCTGGAAGTGAAACAAGGAATAGAAGTCTAACACGGGAATTTATCATGCAGGGCTCATGCTACTGGAAAAGTGCAGCTATCTGAAAAACAGAAAACTCCTAGATGCAGTGCTCTGAGACAGATTTCTTATTCCTGTTATTTCACACATTGATGGAAGCCTTGAAACCACCAGTTTCAATATCTGATTCTGATATTCAGGCAATAAAATAGTAATTTTCAAGAAAAGTATCATCCATTTTGTGGTACTGGCAAATACCCCATTCTAAGACAGCAGAGTTGCTCACTTATGACAGCCTCTGCTTGTCCTGAGTTTCCTCAGTGTAACACTTTCTCAAGGTGTCAAGTCCCTGCTACAAAATGGGTCCTGTAGTCCACCAGGAAGATTACAATTATAACTGGAGTTTGAAAACAAAATTCTACATTTACACAAACACATCTTCCAAATCATTGCAACAACTATATTTGCTTTACTGGTCCATTCTCACTAGGAAATAATGGATAATTGTAGTAAACAGTTACAGACATCTCACCTCACGCAAGCAGACAGGGTGCTGTTACTCACTGAGATTGTTTTGCAGTATCAACAGCCAGAAGCAGCAAATCTTCCAAGCTTCCCTAAAACAAAGCTTGTGTCATATTCCACATATTCTATTTCTTTATTCAAGATGTTAATAATTTTTGTAGGCATCCTAAATTAGTTTTGTTCAACTACAGTATTACCAGCTCAGTCCCTCCTTAAAAATAATAAAAGCCTTTCTGATCTTCATTTGAACGTATCCGCTTTCCATGTCATTCTACAAGAAACATATAGCTAACATCTGAAATGTGTGAGAAATAAAGAAATTCTAAGAAAATCTAGGCAAGATAAACATACATTCCTGACCTCAGTTTATCCAAACAAGTATGCCAGTGCTAAGGAGATTAATGTCCCATATACACAAAAGCCTCAGTCAAAAAATATTAGTCTGACAGTGCAGTGTACAGACTGGAAGATAACACTAAAAGAAACTCACATATTCTATGTATGTATAATAACAAAAGTCGTTTACATCTGTTAGTCCTAGACTGCACTAAGTCAGTGGACAAAGGAATTAGTTATTTACATTGCTGTAAATTCTAAGAAATGGATGAACACAGAAAAGGCTGTGGTTTTGATAAGTAGAAGAGATTCAATATTGGGAGCCTTTTGGCAAAAATAGGCTGAATTACAGTTAAATATTAGTTGGATATTTAGCAACAGAGACACATTTTCAAATAATGAACAGTAAATAAACATTGAGATCTAATACTCTTTGATTTAATCCATACATATGGGTCCTGTTCATTACAGAAATACTGCTTCCATATGTAGGTAGGGGACATGTTGGATGAATGTGTGATTTATATTCAATACATTGACAATGGCATCATACTTCTTGCAACAACTGGTAGAAAATTCTTGGAATTTTGGTTTTGATTGTCAACCAAAACTACAACAAACATGACTGGATGATATTTCTTTTTTCCCCTTAAAAGCTCAGTAATATTTGTTTGCTCTAGTAGAGTAGCCACAAATACACAGGCCCACATATATCTCCTTTCTAAGTCAGAGAAGAACAAAACCAGTGGTTTTGGGAGACAGCAGGTATTTTCCTTGGACAGTTGCTGTAGGTACCTTTCCACTCATTTGTTTTTCTAACTTCAGAGTAAAATAAATGTATTGGATTTTGCTGTTGGAGAACACAAAATTAAAACAAAGAATAAAGGGAAGAAATTCAGCATTTTAATAGAAGTGGCAAGTTTATGATTTGAAATGTAAACCATGAAACTTTTGGCCAATATTTGCATTGAGTCGTTTGGGCTGATTTACATTTAGAAGCCCTGAAATACAAGCGGACAAGACAAAACCATTTTCCGATGGCATTAGGGAAGCTTACACCCCTTGTGTCACATCTGTTAGACTATCCTGAAAGATCTTAATAGGAGTGAGAAAATATTTTAGATCTTTCCATACATGGCCCCCACAGTACATACACTTGAAAGGGAACAAAGTGTTCTATCCTACGATGGCCTTTGAATAGCCATTTAATACTAGTCTGAGGGTATATATTTCACATTGCAGAGGAAAAAATGCTTTAATACTAAAACTCATATTTATCAAGCATCTAATGATGTCTAATCCTTAAACAACCTGATGAGTAACTTGATTATCAGTAGAACAAACAATTTGAAATTCATTGCCCCCAGTCAGATAACAAAAGCCAACAAAAGGAGCTTTCTGTGACTTTACCCTCAGACAATTAGCAGATAAATGCACTATCTTGCTATGATCTCTCTTCAAAACATTTTGTCTTTGATTAACCTTTAATTGTTTAAATTTCAGCTAGAGTTAAAAACAATGACAAGGAGCTGTGAAGAACATGTATGGTTTTAGAACAATTACTTTTTGTAAAAATAATCATACTCACTATGCAAAGAAACTTCAGAGATAAAGTGTTTTTTCTCCTGAACTTTCTTCAGGAGAGAAAAAAAAAAAAAAGAAAAGCTGCTCTATACAGTTGAAATAATCTCTTCAATATTGGTACCAAAATAGCAAAATGCAGTAATTACATCATTATTTTGTCATTCTCTGTCAATCCATTATAAGAAAATGCTCTCTCTCACCCTTTATCCAGGTCTTCACACCTTCACAATGTTTTTATCTCTATTGACTTAGAGTGTATGCTTTTCAAGTCAGTGATATGTCTTCTACTTGACTGTAAAGTGCCCACATCTTTACTGGGTTATATTAGTAAATAAATAAAAAAAAAGGAGTAATTTGGTATCTTTTGTAGTTCTTAGTGCCCATAATAATGCATTTATTTTGGCAAAGCAGACTACCTGGATTACACATAGTTTTCGTATCTACTTCAGATAGTGAAAATTTTTATTGACTCTTATTAAATACAAATCACAGTCAAAGCTCACTCACCAAAAGAGCAAAAGGTTATCTTTCCTGTGCAGCAGTAGTACTGGACAGCAATCTGCCTAGTTTCTGCTCATAAGTCTGTTGGCTTGCATCTATATTAGTAAATTAAACAGGGCCAGAGAACTTCTATTGGACACTGGAATGCAGTTGTCTGTACTGTGTGGTTTTTGGTTTGTTATAAAAAGCACTCGCAAATAGCCCCCAATGACAGTTTGAGAAAGGGACAGCTCCCAAAAGACAACATGGATATAGCTTCCAGTTTTAGAGGGTATGGGTTTATTAGTAAGGATGCAGTACTAATAATGAATGCCAAAGAATGACCCCATTAGTTTGTTCACGAGTATAGGCACAGCCTTTGATGGTGACCAAAATTCCAAGTAATTTCTGCAGTTGAATACCTAAGTTTTTATTCTGAAAGCCTGAAAAAGCCTTGGAGCTGGTAGATTCAGTAGTCTTATTTTGGGTTCTCCACTGCATAGCCATGTGATGGTGATTTCTCACAAAGTCACTCTTTTTTCTCACCAGGAAAAAATCTACGAGAAGAAAATAGCAAGTATTAAGTGTTCTGTAAAACCTATTCTTCATTTTCCACTAAAAGAGTACAAAATTAAATTTATATTAAAAAGTTGCATTCTGTGTGATACTATAAAAATCTTCAGAAACAGAAGACTGACCATGACCATGTGCCCTACAGTACATCTAAATACATATCTTCCTTTGTCTTTACACATAGTAGAAAATCAAAGGATATTTAGCTGATGTGTTAATAGGCAATCCAAGGTGCATATTTCATTCTACGATCACAGTTCATAGGTCTGGTGGTTTAGTTCAAATGATCATAGGTCTACCTAGTCTGCATTTCATCCTGTTGAATTAACCAGATCATGAATCTTTGAACATGGATTCATTCTGTCTGCAAATTTAGAAAGACTGTCTTATATTCAGGAGTTCTTCACAGGTTGGTCTCACACTTATTTTGCTGGGGTTTATTTTGTTTGTTTGTGGTTTGTTTGGTTGGGTTTTTTTGTTTTTTTTTTTTAAGATCAACAGCCAAATAATAAAATGTGAAATATATATGTAGAAATATAAAAAGTTTAGAGAGGACTTTATGCCCCTTTTTAGTGACAAGTGATTTTTCTGTTATAGGTTTCAAATAGATCCATTTAACGCAGGAATGCTGTTTGTATGTAACATTATGTACTAAACCGAGAAGATGAGAGTAGTTAAACTAACATACTTAATTTCTTTCCTTTGCATTAATATGAGACTTTGGATATTGAAAAACCTGTACAAACCACACGCTAAATAGAAACATAGTGATACTTAAATATAACAATATTAACAAAGATATTGAAAATTATTCAGCATGTATAGATAAATTTCAAGAAGTCTTAACATTGCGGTTTTGCATAACTGTACCTGGAGGTATTTTGCAACAAAAGTATATTAAGGTAAATGCATAAATTCAAATACATAATATCTAGAGCTCTATGATTCCCACTGCAGAAATCTCCATAATTATAGAGATTATAGAGATTGCACACTAATACTAATTCTCCACTAAAACTGATGCAATTAAAAGATAGCAGTAGTTCTAAATTAAAACCTCAAATTTGCATTTGAAAGATAACAATTAGATTAGTCAATAAAAATTATATTTTTACTTCACAAAGTTTTATTTTTTTCCCATGGAAAAACAAAAGAAATAAAGAACAGAAGAGAAAGACTGAAGGAACAATGTAATTATTTACGGCGTAGCTTTGTTCTCCTAGTCACTGCAACATTTCTGGATTTTGGGAACATCTGTTGACACATGTAATATGTATATCTACACTGCCATAAAAGATAGATGATAAGTTAGGCTTCCAAACTGCTGCTGCTTTTATTGTTGAGTTTGTCAGTTTGCAGTATCTTCTGGGTATGCATCAGCCAACAGCGATGGAGGAAGAAGAAGGGGGAAATGGCAAAGCCGACCTTCCAGTACTGCAGTATTGGGATCAAAATTCACTATGAATTCCCTGTATAAGTGTCAATATTGATTTTCTAAGGTGGTGCAGAGTAAAGTTATGAAAACTTTCGTGAGAGAGAATTCAACACTAAAAAAAGGTTTGAACTATCACTACGTTTAAAAAATACATTCAGAGAAAAACTTGCAGGAGAAGCTTTGGCAGAGTTCATAGGCTGTAAATGCTCAAGCTATTTTTTTGTAAATGAAGCATGGAGGGTTAGGAATTTGATGCATGTGTTTGTTCTCCAAGCAACAGGGATATTATAGCATTTGTGACCTAATGTCTAATCCAAGAAAATGCATTGCAATTTTATTTAGTTATCACCTGCTGGGTAGAGACCTCGTTACAAATGCAAGGACCATAGGGTGTGTTGTGGGTATATGTATTTTTTCCCCTCATCACTTCAAAGGTAGAGGAAATAACTCTCTCCTTAAACCTTAATGACTCAAGGTGAATTCAAACCAGATGTTTTCAGGTTTTATTCCCACTTACAAATCACAGCTCTACATGCTGCATAGAATGCCCTAGGTATAATGACCAGCTAGTGTTCCCTCTTCTAGGAGTAAACATTCATGGGTCAGGCTCCAAGCTAAATGTTTATTTTTCTAACTGTTTTATAGTAGAGTTTGGTTAAAAGACTTGGCACAGTGCACTTCAGTTTAATTTTAAGCTTGACAGCAGTGCTGGCCTCAGAGTGTGCGTGTGTGTAATTTAGTTGCTGTGCTACTGGAAGTCTATGGAAGATTAATGAATGGTAAAGCTCTGTGGCAGTTGTGAAGAGATGCAGGATAGAGCAAACCAGTTACCATCTGTTCAAAATGTCTCTTACAGCTCTTTTAAGGAAAACCATTATCAGCAGGAGATAAAGGCACACAATAGTTTTAAATATTAATATTTTTCTGATGTCAGTTGCAAGTTCTGTTTCTGTACTTACCTTGTTGGGGCAGTGAGTGTCTCGTATACACACATATACACATGCACACATTTGTGTTAGTGTGATGTATGTTTAAGTCTGCTTTTAATGTGATATTTTAAGAAACACAGAAAACCCAACAACAAAAATCAAATCAAAACACTTGACTATGAATAGTTCAAGTAATTGAAAAAACTACCATAAATATTATTTCTCCTCACATAAGAGGGAGATATTTACTTCCATAGAAACTGTATGTATAGTGCATATTGATTGAAATAAAAGTTGGATGAGCATATCTAAAATTTAAAGCTATATGATTTTGTATAACCTCATCATTTTTCAGATGGTCTTACTAGGTTTAGTAGAGACTTCACAGCAAAATTGCAAGTCAGACATATATGCCAGACCATAAAATGCTTATGATTTGATTGAAAAACACTTCTCTGTATCTTGATTTTTAGAGAAAGACTATAATGAATGGGAATCATAGTTTGGAAGACGCTCTAAATATGATTGGGTTGCCAATGTATTTCAGCAGATAAATCTAGACGCAGCTTCAAAAACTCTCCAAGTCTGTGAATGTTTAACACTTCCTAGCACGTAAATATTTGATGTTCTGTATTATTTATGGGTTAATTCTCTTGTTACCAACTTCATCAATAACAGACAAGATGGTATGTCTGTCACTTAACATCAGGGAAGGGTTTCTGCTCATCCTAGCTCCTTTGTGTTCACACAAAAAAGTCTACCTCTAAGCAGAGTGTCTAAGCTTCCCTTATAACCAATATGGTTCTAGACAGTATAGTCACTGAAATCTGGAGGCCTATTCAGGTGATCAAATGTAGATGATAACTGTGGGATGAGACAACTCTTCTGTGCATCATGGACTGCAATGATGAGAGAATCAATTCAAATGATGATACATAAATATCTAGTGCAATTTTACATGCCATGAGGTTATTCTACTTCTTCAGAAGGGTTCAAGACTCCTGCAAGTCTTGTTGGCAGTCAATCAAGCTCCATGTTATTATGTCAGGAGCTTAGGGCATCTCAAACAGAACGAGATACCTGTGTGTGGTTTGTTGAATCACACCCTTGATTTTTGTTGAGTTCAAAGGGAGTTTAGGACATCCAGATCATATGTAACTGCAACCAAATAAGACTTAGCTGATCATCTTGATCTTGACTTGTATGAGAACTTAGCACTACTCAAAATGTACAGGAATATCTGCCATGATGTTACTGGGTTCCTGAAAGACACGTCTGGAGCTGTTGATGGAGGCCAGAAATCGAGTCTAGGACATCACAAAAGAAACATGTGGACAGCTGAAATGAGCTCTTTGCCTCCCTTTACATGTGGTGGTGGAAAATGTACATTCTGGAAGATGTTAGTTTGCAAACCATTTTAGATAAATGTTAAAGAAACAGAATAGCAAACCAAAGGCTGAAAGTTTTCACACGAGGTTTAAATTAGATAACTCCTGAAACAGGCAAATGAACTTACAAGTTATGGAAACTAGTAGTAAAGAAATAACATCAAAGTTGATTCTAGGGTAGTGTTCTGCACACCACTGAATCAGGACTCTGTCTTAGCAAGGAGTGAACCGCCCTTCAGAGGTGTCTATTTCTCTTTACTGATTATAGCAGGAACTGAGAAAAATCAACTTAGATGTAAACTGTCTTTTACAAATTCCTCCAAAAGCAGATGAGATTAATCACAGCCATGTTTTATAAACTCTCCCTGTTATTGTCCAGAAACCTTTATTTACTCTCAAAAAACCCCCAACCCCCAAAAAAGTAAGGATCTTTCCTTTCTGCTTTCATGGGCATAACCTTATTTTACCTTCGCCTGGCAATCCCATCAGCTCCCATAGAGAGTGCTGAGATAATTTCTTTAAAAATTTTTCTGCATTTAAAAATAATTTGTCAGAGTTAGTGGCGCTGTATAAATTGCATATTAAGTAAGTAAATAGGTCTTTTAAGAGTCCAAAGCATGCACAATGAAATCACAGAATCACAGAATGTTAGGGATTGGAAGGGACCTTAAAATATCATCTAGCCCAATCCCCCTGCCAGAGCAGGAATACCTAAATCAGGTCACACAGGAATGCATCCATTTAATCCCTTCACTTCTTGTATAAAATTGTTGTGCTTTTTGATATGTTTTGAGAATCTCAGAGAAGATAAACTTCATGGCTTGTATTTGTCTTCTGTCTCTTATACTGAATAAGCTTGAAGACCTTACGTCATCTCACTCAGCCAAATATTTCACATTGCAAAATAAATCGACTTTAGTTTTTCTAGCTAGCAAAAAAAAAAAGTTTGTTTTTTATGACATATAGAATTTCAGGGTTTTTTAAACCTTCCCACAAAGTGCATTATCATATTTGAGCAAAAAGCTGTATTTTTCAGTTAGAACTGTATATGAAAAATTCTAATAATTTATAATTCTTGATGAATGGTTAAAGGGTCTTTTGACATTAACTAGTATTTTCATTTTTTTTTTCTTTGAGAATGAGTAGAGGCTACTAAGAAGAAACGTCTTTGGCTGGCAAAATTAGACTTTTTATTGTGTTTTTCTTAAATTGTGTAATTGTTTTTGTAGTTTAACATATGTACATATGCACAAAGTCTACTCTTTCTAAAAAGCCAAAATTTCATCTCTAACAGAATACTTACTTTTAATTAACTCTTCATATTATTTTCTAAAAAATGTAATGTCTATAAAACTCAGAGAGCTAGTGATCTAGTGTCTATGTTCTTTTTTCCTTAGACCAAACGATACACAGGACACTAAAAGCCAGCTTGAAGACATTGATCCCTGTTCAAAAGCCAGACTAACACATGTCATGAAATGAGATAAATTGCAGGCATTAGAGACGTGATAAAGTAGCTGTCATGGAGGCACCCACAGAATCTGCAGAGCAGCCCCTCAAACACTCTAACAACCCAAGCCAACCCCAAGCCTGGGTGCCAGGTGGAGGCGCTCACACACAGACAGGGCGGTTACTCAAAAATAAAGATTTATTTTGAGTAGAACTACTTAACGCTCCAACAGACCAAAAGTAAAACACAAGTTCAGATGTCAGTCGGGAATATACTACTACACAACTGGATTAACTCTTGTCAGAAAGATGACTCAAAAAGGTGCATACTCACTCAAAAGGGGGTAAATCTCCCATGCAAGAGTACCCAAAACATATAATCACTCACTCACAGGGGCAAGGGATCACTCAAGGATATCCAAGAAAAATATTCACTTACCAATGGGAGGGATGGTGAGGGCTTTCAACCCCAGGGAGTTTCCTTGGGCAGCATCCTGATCCAAGGGGAGAGACCCAACCGCAGACCTACTGCTCCAAGTAGGACTAACTTCAACTGGTTCTCTGGCAGGGCTCCATTAATACCCATGTGGGGTCTGATCTGTGGGCAGCTCTAATTAGCCAGGTGCCCTCCCTGCAAGGGACAGTTAACCTGGCACCGGGTGAGGCTGTCCAGACAAAGCACAGTGTTTATCGAGACGAAGCACCATTAGAAGGTGGCTCCAGGATCAGGGTGGGTGTATCTGCCACACTAGCCATTCATGGAGTGACTATTAAATTAGCCTGAAGCTTTTAATTGTCATGTAGAAAGGAGCTATTTTTACTAAATATTGGAATACAGAGAGTTACATTTCCTTAAAGCCCTATTTTCTAAAACAAGTGAAGAGCAAGGGTCTTTGTTGTGGGACTTAGACTCAGCCAGTCTTCTAGTGGATCTACCTCACATTTCCTTTGAAGTTCATATGTCAGAATAAACTAAAAAGTTTCTAAATATATGCTTTATTACAATGCAATAAGGAAAATTGCTTTTTTAATAGAATAAAATCTAATCTGCTGTGTAGGAAAGACATACCTTACCCTTCCATCTTGCTTTTTGCTCAGCATCTCCAGGCAGTTATCAATACTGGAGCAATTCCTCTGGTTACATTGGAAAGTCTTCTCTTTTCTACCACCATGGCTTGAGTCTGCTTACTAATGCATCCTCTGTTCTTGTCAGGAGTTTCCCAGGGTCTTTTCCTGGCTGCAGTATCATCTATGTGCCCACTAGAGGCATTTCCCTGCTGTGCAAAATTAGCTGCTCGGAGGAAAGGAGAACCCTGTGAGCAAAACAGTTAATTCCCATCCTATCTATGCAAAAGGTGTTAAAGTTTGGTTAATAAAAAGGCTTTGTAGTTCAGCTATAAGAACAGCCATACAGGATGAGATCCAGACTGCTTGTTTCCAGGGACAATTTAATTATTCTGACACTTAATGGAAAGTGACAGCCCCAGTATAAATTTATTCAGATTTTAAAAATTAAGGGATTATGTTCCCTGTGCAATCACTGGGAAGAACTAAATGTTTCTGTGAATGAATAGGGTGTACTCAATAAGACTAAACAATATAAAATCATATGTGCAGAGAGACATTTGCCTTTCTGTCCTTCTCTGCAGGTTAGCAATCTGATAAAGGTTGTTTTTATATAGTGATGCTATAGTTCTTGATCCTAAATTTAATCAGAGCAGACCTGCTAACACATCAAATTTGTGTCCATGTTTGATATGTTAACATACACTAAGCCTGTCTACACATAGTCAGTTATGGAGTCTAAGCTGAAAGCTGGAATCTAATAGTTGAAAGGCATCAAGGAACAGCTTCTTAAATTACTTTCAGTTCTGAAAGGCTTTGTGAGCAATTCTACTTAATTCAAACCAAAAAAAAAAAAAAAAAAGGAAGGAACAAAAAAGAGTAAAACTCACAAGCAAAAATTTAACTTTTTTAAAAAATAAACTGGGAGTTCCCCCTCATAAGTTTAAGTGTCTTAGCTGGGAGTTGTAGCTAACCAAGTGAAAATCAGCTTCCTAAATACCACTCAGCTGGAAGTCTTTGAACTAAAGACTGGTTGCAGTCCTTTATCCCTGCAGCAGGAAGGGTGGATGTAGTTTCTGGTTCTGAGTGCTATCAGGTTACCTGCAGTGTTATGCTTACCTTTCAGAGAAGCTCCAAGTTACACCATGATACATTTTATTAGGTTGATGGTTTAGATGGTAAGCCTCAAAGGGAAGTTTTAAGACCTTACTGAAATGACTACATAAACAAGTTTTTGGAGCCGTTTCTTCCTTCTGGGGATCCAGACCTTTGAGTTCTCATGAGAAGGCATGTGATTAAATAAACAGACTTTTTCAGTATCAGAAGACAAGAAGAGGATAATGTAGCAGTACCCAACTTTTGTACAAAAACTACAGAACTAAAGTGGTTGATTCAAAGTTCTTACTAGCAGACACTAGGGGATTCAAGGAGGCTAAGGGATACCTTCCATTTCTTCTGTTGAAGCTGGATCATGGTGAAGCCAGGAGGCAAGAGAAGGGGATAAAGAGAACAGAAAGCAACTGGAAAGTAGCCATATCTCAGAAGTTAGTGCACTACTCTAAGAAAAAATAGTTGTAAATTCTTCTCCTGTTAATTCTTCCTCGCTTTTATTCAGTAGCTGTCTAATAGAAAAATGAATACACATTTCAGCAGTGCTTTCTTTATCTAATCTATTCCAAATTGAAATATGTTATACATATATACAGGTGTATTTATATATATCTAAAAAACCAGGGTGTGTGAGTAGAATACAACAGTGATCTGAGGAATAGTTTACCTCTCCTGATCTTGCTGACTGATTATTGATCAGTGACCTATTCACATAATGCAGCTGTTCACTTTTAGGCCTCACAAAGTAAATTTGGCAATGTGAACCTTTAGGCCATGAATCACTGGCTTCAGTTGGCTTATTTCAAATGCATGTGCTTAAGTGGCCTTGATGGTAATAAAATTACAAAAGAATATAAAGGCAGGGACAATAGGTCAGTGTGACCCAGGATTTTCTCCCAGGGAAAGACTGAAGGAGCAAGGAAAGTACTGTCCTGGTTTGCTCTCTCAGTTTACATGAACGAACAGCTTTGGGAATTCTCAAACTTGAGTATGAACTCAGGCATGACATTTTTAATAGTTCTAGTTGGATTTGTCTTCCATGAATTTGTCAAGTTCCTTTTTGAACTCATTTAGACATCTGGCCTTCAGAACATCCTGTGGCATTGCATTCCCTAGTTTGATTACGCATTGTGTGAAAAGAACTTCTTTTGAGAAACTGTATATCTTTTCCCAAAAGGAAATCCCTTCTAAAAGAGGAAATTTCATAGGAAGGGATAATATCTTTCATTAGATAATAACTTAGCTGGAAAAGTAAGACTTCTGTGTGTCTGAAGCCCAGTCTTTTTGTTTGTTTGTTTACTTCTTGCCAAATATATTGTCTGGTTTAATTAGCTTTTCCGTAAACCTTACCTTGCATTTTCACTTAGGCCATTGATTACATGTAACAACAATGCAGCTGTGACTCCTAGCACGAGATACTTGAAAATACTTTATTTCTGATGTTTATGTCCTGGGATTTCAACACATGAATAGAATTTGGTCTTCAGTTTCCTGGAGACTCCCACATTTAAATTGACTTCATCAACCGTCATTTGTCATATGAAGTTAAATAAAATATATGTTTCAAACAGTACCTTTTTATTAATAGGATGTATTTAATTTTAATTCTTTTTGTAATTTTATAATTCAGAGTCTGGTTTTTATCTTGATCCTGGGCCTCCATTGTCTCTTAGAAAACAATTCACTTTGCAACATTATTGGCAAAGGCCAAGGGGCATTTTTTAACCAACCTCACTCCACAGCTATTTATCCACTTAGTAGTAGGCTGGATTTAGCCCTGATCTTTGAAAAGGTATGAGAATTGTAATCAAATACTTCTTGTAAACATCAGTGTTTAATCCAGTTCTGCATATTCTGGCCAGAAGATCTTGCTAATACGGAAAACTTGCTTAGTGACTAAAATTGGAAAGCACAGATGAGAAAACCAACAGTAGCATAGTTTGGCCACACAGTCCATAATCTACCTAAAAGAAAGGATTTTTAATGAGATTTCCTTGACACCAGTGTTCTTCTATCACAGCCAGGACTGTTAATATACCAGTCAGACTGAAGCAGTATTGCTGCCAGTGTTCTTCCTTAAAAAATGTGGGGTTTATACCCTGTTAAATATTTAACAGGTTTGCATTGTACACAAATCCTTACAACACAGTTTAGTTCTTCACAAGAAATAAACCAGTCTTCAGATATCAAACATGGTTTATTTCAATGAACATGTATTTTTTTTTCTTCCAAATGTCAATATTAATATGGATAGAAGTGAATGGGTGGCTCTAGTAGTTTTCCTTTGTTGCCCTTTAGGAAAAATCTCTTAGCTATGGTGTAATACAATACCTTACTTTCTCCAAGTTATAATCCTCTCAGCCCAGGCGACTAGGATAGCTAGAACAGATGAATGTAGCACATAGAATGTTACTTAATACAAACCCAATTTTAGTTGTGTGGGCAATCAGGAGTTGTGGCATGTTTAATTTATTTAGTTATCTACAGAATTTTAGCTTTTCTGTTATTACTTGCTAGTTCTGAAAATGAACAGAGTGAATATTGTGCTGGGCATGTAACAATGAGAACTCATGCAGAACTGTTTTGAGAAAAAGAAATATTTTAATTTTGTGTAATAATGTAACTCTAGATGTGGCATAAATTCTATACTGAAGTTTATTTTAACAGAGTTTATGAAATATTTCCACTTAATTAGGTGAGTTCAATTTAATCTCAAGAATATTATACAGGCAGCATGGTCTGATGGTTAAAGAATTACAGTAGTGTGGGGTGTTACCAAGTTCTGTTCTGCTATCCCTTCATGCTAGGATCTTTCGCAAATATTGAGACTCATTTAATGAGTTATGTACAGTTCAGGTGCCTAATTCACATAAAATACTTTGCAAACAAAAGGTGGTCTTAGTAACAGTAACAGAGGCTTTCTTCTTCCCATGTAGGTGCCATGGAATACAAAGGAAAAAGAAAAAACAAAATAAAACAACCCCCAAAACCAAGTGTGGACTTGTTCTCTACCTCTGCTCCTCCTCCAGTAACTCTGCATATCTTTGATGCATAGTTTATCCACCTGGCTGAAAGAAGCAAAAATGCCTCTGTCTGGTATAGCACAGTGGTAAACTCATTTTAACAGAAGCAAGAAAATTTAATTTTGAACACTAGGAGAAGATGAAGACATTAAAGTCATGGCTTCACCTTATCAGGGAGGCTCTTACCTTATATTATTTCTAGAATTGTGTGTTGTATAACAGTGATCCCCAAAAGTAAAAGCTCAAGAAGTTTGAAAAAGCCTTGAAAATACAGGTACAAGACACTAACTGAGGCCACAAATGTATAAACACAGATCACATATGGTCATAAAAGAATGAACCTTTAAGAGCTGGGTAAACCTCACTTTAGAGAGCAACAAGAACAAAAGACCACATATCTAACATGTAATGAATCTCTCATATGGTGAAACGCGAAAGACATAATATATATACATTGAAGTCTGTCACAGCTTCTACCAACATGGGAAAAAGGGGAGAAGAGAGGAATTGCTGAACTATTGTTTCTCTCAGTTGAGGACACTATGCCCAATCTCTATTATCGCTTACCTGCAGCAGGTCCTTACTCCCCTTCAGGAGAAATTCTCATTCAGTTGCTGTTTGTTATATTTTTCCTAAACAGCAGAGACAAACAAAGGTCAGTGCTAAAAAATGTGATTTTATGTAGTTTTATTTAATAATGGCTTCTGCCTCTGAAGTGAATAATATATATTTCTCTTACACCTTTCATCCTCTGACTAGGCTGACAAATAGTGCTCAGGATTTTGAGATACTTTTTTAGACAGTCTGTATTTTCCTGAAATCCTCAGCTCCCAAATTAAGTATCTGACCACAAAACTTCCCATTCTGGAAGCAGATTTGAAGAAAGCATTCTGAATAATGCCAGTATTTAAGTAAGTTCCCTATTATGTGGTAAGATTCCTAACTTTGACTAGCAGACAGATTTTCTCCCTTAGAAAACTAATTCATTTTCCAATTTCTTCTGGGAATAGGTATCGGAACCCTCTGTTTGAGAGTGACGTTTCAGACCACTCTTAAAACAAGGAAGGATGCCCTCCCCCCCCCTTTTTCTAGTAACCAGTGGTTAGGACATTTACTTGGAAAGATTGAATTCTTTGCTTCAGTGAGTCTTATTTTATGCATAGCAGAGCAAATTGCACAAGCAGGAATGAGAAATGCCTCCCCCAGAAATACCTGTATCCTGTTTTTTATTGTGTTCACTTGGGACATGGTCTTACATCCCATCTTGTAGAGGAGAGACTTAGGCCTAGGTTGTCATTTTGGGAAAGGGTTCCAAACTTATATAGGGAAGAAGAGGTTTTGGGAATGACCTGCCCCTAGTGCTATCTTGGGGAGGGGGGAAGTCATAACTCTAAGCATGTCTGTCAGTTCATATTTATCACATGAGTTTGAGGACAATGTTAAAATGTAACCGTCAAGTTGAGCATTCAGGTTTGTCAGGACACAGCTGCTGATGAAAAGGTCGAGGAGCAGGCACTTACAGGATGACATCAATAAATATCAGTATGTTTATCAGCTAAATAAAAGGGTCCTTTAACCTAAGAACAAATAGTATTTATTACCTTGCATCCTCCCTACTTAAAGCTAGGTCTCCCTGTTACAGAGAAATCTGTTTGGAAAAGACCAAACCAGACACAAGGTAAAATCAAAGATTTAAGTGTAGTGGGTGATCATGGTTCTGTGTGGAAGTTTATTTCCTGTGTCCCTTTTTATTTCATAATCTAACTGTAGACATACATGCTGACTTTAGTGATTTATGACTGGAGTAAATATATTTGATTTAGGTATCTATCTACACTGCTTTTGTGATTTTTTTTCTTACACAATGTCAAATACCCAGATACAAGTGTGGTGGTAATTCAGGTCAGCTACAGCAAAGGAGAAAACACAATGATTCTGTGGTTAAGACAGCTGAGCTCTAAAATTGTGGGCTAGTTGACACTCATGTTATGGGAAGATACCTCTGCACAGGATGGACCATTCTTCATGTTCTTGGAGGCATTTCTGTTTTGCAGAATGCTTATTGTCTCTGAAGTTGATGGGAGATGTTCTTCCAACATTTAGGATGGGATTTTATGATTCTGTGATTCAGCTCCACTAACTTAAGATGCTTAATTTCAAGACATTTAGGTGTCTAACCTAAAGCAGATATAATCTACTCCATTAAATCCTGAGTGTTCTGACAAGCAGGTCCATGGTATCTCCATTTGGGCAGCCAAAATAAACATATCCCTTGGCCTCAATCTTTGCCTGTTAGAGTTGCTCATTTGTAAAATGAAGATGGTAACACCCCCATTTTACACCAAGGAAAGCTGAAAATTACTTATTGCACTTTTCAACTTTTAAGTGCTTTCCTGTCTAACCTTAACATTCTTCCAATGTGGGGTGTGTATAATAACAGGGATAAGATATAGCTTTTGCTAGTGTAACAAGGACCTTGGAGTAAAACTTCTGCTGCTTGATCTCTGTCTCTTAGAGATTTGTCTGTAATTTCAAACTGCCTACAGTTCATCTCATAAATTCAAAGTAAAAAACAGAGAAGAAATAAATAAAAAATTGCACAGAATTATCACTGACTTGAATCTTTGCTGTGTGTATGTATCTCCCCAGAGAATACTTCCTGGATTTTTGAACCTGTCTTGAGTTGCTATAAGCTTCTGTTTATTATGACATTAAAAAAACATTTATTTTTTTTTGGTGGTTCTTTTTGTTTCAGACATTTATTTCTGAATTTTGGATTAAAATTTTCAATTACCTGAAGAAGTAACCTTGCTCTGACGTAATACCTGTTCCATGGGATTTTGATCTATTTGTGTGTATGCCTCAATCTCCACTTTTGTAGCAATGTATGCTCAAAAGGCACTACTGACATTGTTGGGGGGAATCCATTTGAGTTTGTATCTTTCTCATATTTTGAGAGCATGAGGAATATTAAGAGGCTACATATTCAATGTAGCAGTACTAATGGCCCTGCTGAACATGGTAATATTTTGTGATTGTTACATATTAGACAGGTACTTGAACAAACTCGACCTATTCATACCAAAGAGACCCCCATATCCACTATAATGCTACAGCTTTCCACACTCCCCCTGCTGCGTTTCTAATGCAAAGTATCACAGTGTGTGGTCCCCACTACTGTAAACATGAATTCCTTTCTCATTGTGACTTCATATCTTCTACACTGATTATAATGATTCTCTGTCAGCTCAAAGCTGTCAACATGCTCCTGAAAGGACTGCTAGTGCCAACAATGAAAAAAAACCAAAAAGAAAAGGTCTTGGATAGCTAAAAAAAATAAAGGGTGACCAGAATCAGGAAAAGTTCAACCATCTTTTACTACTTAGTTTCATGTAAATGACTGTGTATTTATATATACTGCTTCCTGTCCCTTTCTTTTCTTTTAAAAATTAATCTGAATAACTTAACAAAGGGATATTTTAGAGACATAAAGATGCATACATCACACAGTCCATCTATTTCATCAGTTTCTGTCCTTGTAATGTTAGTTTGCATTCATTTGTGTAATGTCAGAAGTGAAGCAAGTCTGCTTCCCTCTTTTAGAAAACTTCTCCACAGTTAGTGTTGCTTAATAGTACGTATCATTTAAGAGTGGCAAAGTACTGACAAGAATGGCACATCCTTTTTGCACAGAAGAGGACACTTGATTACAAGAAAGAAAATAATAATGACACTAAAGTTACTGTGTATGTCCTTCATCAGTCACAGCAGGAAGCACTATTGCATGTGGTAGCTTAAATCTTCTTCAGTGATTTGGCAGCTTCCAACTGAGTAAAAGCATCCACATGTTTAGATGGATTTGGAGGACATGGAACACAGCCTCCAACTTCAAGAACTTGGAGCTATGGCACATGCATGTGATCTCGCATGTCTTTCATACAAAACCCATTATATAATTGTGTTATAACTATGTTTCATGAGAAAGAAGCAACCATGCTGTTATATGAGACAGAGTTGTCATTATCTAAAAATACAAGAAATTTCAGGGAATCCAAGCATGGGCAATCTTTTTCTCAAGAATACTAATTCCTCTA
Source organism: Podargus strigoides (assembly GCA_028020825.1). Classification (NCBI taxonomy): domain Eukaryota; kingdom Metazoa; phylum Chordata; class Aves; order Caprimulgiformes; family Podargidae; genus Podargus; species Podargus strigoides. The sequence continues at coordinate 40,985,260 of CM051622.1, read as the reverse complement.
CCAAAGTTAAGGGGGAAATGTGAGCAATGATAGTGTTTCTACTGCAAACCTGTGCCATTCAACAATGAAAAGCTCTTAATCTTGTGGCAAATCCAGGACTAAACTTGGCCATTTGCTAACATATTCCATTGTTCAGAACAATATGACAGGAGGTGAAGAATGAGTTACGTTGTTCTAGCAACAGTTAATATCTACTTTCATTAATTACAGCAGGGATGGGAAGCAGATAGCTTATCCACTATTAACTGAAATAAGCAAGTGATCAATATGACTGTTAATTGCACAAATAGCAACAAATACTCTGGATGCCCTCCCAATAAGGTACCAACTGAAGAGAATTTTTGTACTGCTGCTTCCTTAACACCGGTCACACTCATAGGCAAAGCACAGGACTGATGTTCAATAGACTAAATTTAATGCTGCTCAGTGATAATCAGGGCCTTCAGATGCAACACTAATAGCAATGTCAAGCACTATTATATTTTCAGATTTATGTGAAATGATTGAAATACTGTTTGCTATCATTTTTGTACAAGGTTCATCCAGTTGTTTATGCAGTATGTCGATATTGATTCTACATAGTAAAGTGCTTACAGCAGGGGCCCAGTGGCTAGTACATCTAACATCTCCAGTGCCAGCAGTGAGTTATGCCAAGTGTTAATGGCAGTGTGCCAAGCCATCCAGTGCACGGATCATCTTTTCTATGCTAGCTTGCTTTGTACTGTTGTGTTTGGGTTTTTTTTTGATTTTTTTGATTTTTTTTTTTAATCACTTATGTTTCTCCTGAATATTTTTTCTCTTTACCTAACACAGCATGCAGGAAAAACAGAGGCAGGTGAAATTCTTTTTGAAGACTCTTTCTCAATAAGGAAAGGATACATGTAGTAAAGACACCACTCTAGAGTCATTAGATGCTGTTATATATGATCGGTGCTGTGTCATTTAGCAAAGTGTTGCTCAGTGGGTGCAGCAGCTGGTATATATGATTTTCTATACCACCTGCGAAAATATCTCATACCATGTAATCAACCACCTGGATAAAAAAGAAGGGTAGCAAAACACTGTTTATTATGTAGCAGCACCCATATTTTCCCCAAACTTGTGAGTACATAAACAGACTTTGATAGTATGAATATGTGTACAGGATAAGTTTTGTTAAAGCTTTTCTGTTCAATAAAGCATATATTGCCTGCTGTTCAGATAGTATTGAACAGATTTGCTTTATTTCTAATGAAGGTGTTTGGGCAATTTTCTGGTACAAATGGAGTAAAATTATGTGCTTACAATGTTCATTAAAAAAAAAAAAAAGAGCATTCAACGAGCCACCACCATTTTCCTGTAACAGATTGGAAACCACAAAACATACAAACGGAACCTCAGTGATAAATTGATATCATTAGTACTGTCAGGATTACTCATTTGCTTAGAAAGATCCTGTCCAGTGGCAAAATTTCAAACAACTGTTTTAACAACTTCTGATTAACAAGCTGCCCTCTAACATTCACAAGAGACATCTCGGATCATCATTGCTCAGCCAGCTCCCTCCCCACAGTCCCCACTGCTATTACATTCCTTGTGGCCACCATGATTCATTCCCACAAAGCTACAGCAGTTTAGTCCTGCTGAATATCTGGCACTCAGTCTTTGGCATCAAATCCAACATATCTAAGTAATAGTGCTCTTCGTGTGAACATTCACCTCTGCAGTCTAACATATGAGAGTTTAACAGATGCAGGGGAAGATTTAGAAATTAGAGCTATCCCTTTTGTCCTGATTAATTTCATCTCTATTTTGGCAAATGTGGTACTATCCAATCCTTAAAGATGTAGAGGAAATCTAAAATTTCATACGTAACAGCAACTGACACAAGTATATGTTGCAGAGTAATAAATGGACAGACTAATCGCTGGAACAGAGAAGGAATATCCTAAAAGATCGTAGATTACTATGGATTCTGTAATATTTTGGCATTGTGGTTAAGTTCTTAAACTAATCTGCAATTAATTTCTACAAGCAGAACCTGGGTTAGACCTGCATTAACCAGATCTACACAAAATCAGAACAGAAAAATTAATTTCTCATATGAGAAACTAAAATATTTTCTCAAGTAATGTCTTTCAGTTCAAACATTGTGTTGACTTGTTTGGGTATCTGAGTTAGCCAGAAGCAATCTTCCTGAAGGCTTTGAAATACACCTAATCTATCTGCATGATGTTTTTATGCATCTACGCTAAATGCCTGCTTCATTAGGAACCTAAATTTTAGTCATACATTGCTGTCCGGAAGAGGCTAAGGAGACCACAGTGGAAGTACTTTGGTGATGTCAGTTATCTGCTGCAAACATTTGCAAATGTCTTGTTGTTTTTGTTTACCTTTTAATGCCCAAGTTCTCACCATCCTTCGCAACTACTGTTTTGGAGGCAATATCATTTACTGAGCCAATAAAATAATAAAGTACCTTTGTAAGCGGACTAATTTTTCTTTTGCTTTTACTACTGTGATAGTTACATTTGGTTTTCATTTGAAAAAAATGTTTTTCTGTTATAGAAATAAATGAATTTATATAGAAGAGATAAATGACAAAGAAAAAGTGCAGAAGGATATGGAGTCTTTCACCTTCAGGCCACTAACTCATATCTGACCAAGTAACAGGTAAAGCAGATTTTTTTACCATCTGTTCATTGTTTGAAGTCCTGCATAAGATTTGCTGATGGTATCAGTAATGGTTCTGGTGGATTAGTAAAGTCATCATACGTGACACCAACTGACAGTTTTGTCTGTAAAGGCAAAAATTCCGTGAAAAAAAGAGGAAAAACATTTTAATCTACCAAGATTGGTTTGGTCAGAAGAAAAAAACCAAAAACCTTGGAGGAAAAATAGGAATACAAAAATCATAAATTGAAATGTGTATAAAGGTTTTGATGGAGATAAACATAATTTTCAGGACTATTCCTTTAACATTATTCCATTAGAAGAATATCCCTGTTTGGGCTACAAACCTTCAAGAACTCAAAACATGCGATAACACTAACATAGGATATCATGGAGAGGAAAAGAATAAAAATACCTACTGTCATCTCACCCTTAGGAATAATAGCCAGTTCTTTTAGAATAATAGTGGTTTTGTGTGCCTGATTTGAGAGAGCTTAAAAGGTGTGCTTTTCTGAAAGCTCTTGTTTAGCAGTCAGTGTAGAATGAAGCCCTATATAGGTCTTTAAGGCCAGATATTCACACATTTAGGAATTTAGCACAAGATCTGCCACAGCACATCCACAAATAGAAAAACAAAAACCAAACAAAAAACCTCCTATAACAGAAAAAACCCCACCAAACCACAAAAAACCCCCTGACCAGTAAACCTAGTTTGTTACTAGCTTTATGCATACTCATTGTGTAGCTGCGAAGAGAGGTAGATTTTTCAGGGTTGTCAGCTCAATATCTTACCCTAGTGAAAAAAGGTCTCTTTAGGAATTTAAAAAAAAATAAAAATAAAACAAAATGAATAGTGCTAAAACACTAATTAAGTCTGTTTTCCAATTATGTTAATGAAACTACAAAGAAAATGCAAATCTAGAAGTCTCCAGAAATTCTAACAGTTGTGGTGTAGCACCATGGCTGGTAGTCCCACAGCAGTACTCCTACAGCCCCCCAGGAGAATACCATATTAGTGGTTCACAAATGTGCATTAAATTAATCTGTTTGATCAGTAAGTGTTTTCTGTTTTTTGTCAAACACAGATTTATTTTGAATTCTGTTCCATGGGATTCAAAAATTGCCACGTAATGCTGCCATTTGAGTCACAGAAGTAAAGTGAGTAAAAATCCATCACTATTTCTAACACTAATATCATTCTTCAAGCCTCATGCCATCAGTCAGCAAGATTCTCTTCATTTTAAGTAAGATATAAGTACACTTATAAGTAGTGCTATTTCAGCCCACTAGAAGTCTAAGAGGTCCCACTACAGCAGTATAACAGTCACAAGACTAGTGATGCAGCACTTTAGGAGTGCTTTGCCTGCCTAATCATATTATAAACATATTCATAGTAGTCCCATGGAAGTCCAAGACTGCTTTTGTAGTAGGGTACTTATGCAGTACAAATGAAGCTCACTTTGTCACTAAGGAGAGGCTTTTTAACATTTTCTTTGGCACATGGGACTCCTGTTACTACAAGTTTCCCATTATGTTTTTCTGCACACAAACACCAACCATATACTTTGTCAGATTGACCTTTGTTTGATATTAATTGAACGACAAAACGAGAAAAAAGGCAAGCATCCATGAGACAGCATGCAAGTGTGTATGTCTTTGCACTCTACTAAACACAAGAAAAATAAAACAGCAGCAATCACTGAATAGAAAAGAGACATTCTTTTCATGTAAAGGCGAGGAGAGAAAAACAGATTATTTCTTATGCATGTTATAAATGCCTCAGTTGAACTCTGGTAACATTCATTTTAGTGGTTGTCTGCGGCTATGTTAAACCTGACTTATCTTTATTCATTTACAAGCTCAAGAACTCAATTTCTTTAAGGAAATAAGTTTGTTTGGAATGGACAGAAGGAATTGATGATCTATACATCAGGACCAGGACTCTTTTTCTCACTGTGTCACTTCATCTTTTTACCCTTTTAAGTAATTTGAAACTTGAATTTAAATGGTCTTGAGCACAAGAGATGCAGGAATGCCACACTGGGATACTTAAAAGTACATCAGGATGTTAAATGCTGAAATTCTGTTGATACAGGTCTCCTTTAAACATCCAGCCTCCCAAGTACTTTTAAAAAAAGCTATTAGTTACTACTTTAGGTACTTGACATGATGAAAAGGGGGCTTTTAGTTTTTCAAGTGAGCTCTCTCAAACTCTAATTCCTGATAAATCTACAGTGTGCTTAAATCTTCCTTGATACCTTTTTCAGAAGTAGTGGTTAGCCCTTGGATACTTCTCATGACTCCTTTGCTAACTACAGGTTACGCACTGTCCACTGATTACTACGCTGAGTGTTGGTACTAGTTGCACTTACATTTCAGGACTTGGCTTATAAGCCATGAAATGTTAGTGTTCTTTTAGGTTTTAAAAATATTTTACATCTCTATAGTATGTATTTCTAAGTATACATTATATGTGATATGTGTGTATTACTAAGAATAACAGAATAGCAGTGCATAAATTAGAATGAAAGAAAATAACATAAAAACTAATATGAGCATAAGATATTTCTAAGGGTTATGAATTTCAAAGGCTTGATATAAATACTTGCTTAAAAAACAATGTTCATTAAAGTTTCTAGAGTAAGGGATATTCTGCTCATTCTTTTCTTTTTGGTTTGCTTCTTTTTTTGTGAGCCTTTAGAGTGTTTGAATTTTGTAAAAGCCAGTATTTATTGTTCACATCACGGTGCTGAGGAAGATAACAGAGACACATTTCAATTTTATCCTCTGATTCTGCTTTTAATTTCCCATTCAAGTAACCAAACCTGGACCATTCATTTTTAACACATACTCCAGCATGAAAACCACTGTAGTTTTCAAATTCAGTAATCAAAGTGGGAAAATAGACCTCTCTTCACGTGTGAGTAATTGCAGATTCTTCACAGTACCCCCTACATTGGAGATATAAAAGTCAATGCTGTTTTTTTTAAAATGAACATGTAACGAGTTCTTTTATGGTGTCTATCTACTAGAGCATTCTTTTCTATGAGTATGATGATTTCTTCTTAGGAGCTAGAAATCTGAAGATGGAATAGGAAAGTGGGAGTTACAATGATTTAGTTTTATGAGTGCTTTTTTCAATGGCTTCTTTTATACACATATATCATAGTAAAATGTTTTTGGAATACTTATTTGTTGTTGTCATATAAAGATTCTTCTGAATATGCAGTAATGTGAATTTATCCTAGTGTGCATCCTTTCAGTACTTGAAAGTGTACTTGTGGGAGTGTCAGATTGTGACTGGGTAAAGGTTGAAAGAATCATAGAAGTTACAAAAGGAAAAGGCATACTGTTCACTCCCCCCTTCCCTCACAGTCTTTATGTAGACAGTCCAGCTGGATTTCCTCTCTTTCTCACAGAGATTCTATACTAACTTATTTTTCCATCCAAAAAAAAAAAGGATCACTGAAGTCCTTTATTTTTCCATTATTGCCTTTAAATCCCTCTGAATTAAAGGACAAAAATATAACTCATGCAATGCATCAGAATTAATGTCCAAGATGATAGTTCAGAAAGCAGATGGTTAGGGAAAAAGTGTGGGAAAGAAACTATCTATTCAGTGATTTTTCCTTAAAGTACCACCAGAGCTTTTGGAAGTCATCAGTTAGGGGCTCCCTGAACTAGGTAACAGTGATGCAGAACCACAATTGGTCTGATACCTATGATTTTGTACAGTCTCTTTCTGAACTAGGTCTCCCTTTTGCTTCCCATTCACCCAAGGGTTCACACTTAGCCACACACTTTTTAACTCACTCATTAACTGTCATATAGAATAATAGGACCACAGAATATCTCAAGTTGGAAGGGACCCATGAGGATCGTCAAGTCCAACTCCCTGCTTCTCTGCTTCTATGTCAGAAGCAGAAACATAACTGGTCTGAAAGCTGGTTTTATACAATAACATCACGAGTCCTGATGTAAGACATGCCTGGAAAGCATGAGAAGTATTTGAAGGTGCAAGTTCAATTCAGACAGCGTTGAAGGAATATTTCAGCTGCTGAAAGACAAGCCCTGTACAGTTTTCGACGTATGGCCGATAGCGATTTCTGGAGTGCTCTCAAAACCTCATTCAGATTTGCTCTGGAAGGAAGTAATTTGTTCATTACAAAATGGAGAGAGCAATAATAAAGTAACGTGCACTCAATGCAGAAGATAAGGAGTTCTGTATACTGTAATGAAAAAGAGGTCTAAATTATTTGTCTACATATATGCATCCCATTCTGTGTATCATTGTATCCTTCTCAAAGTAGGATAATAAAAGAATTGTACATTACTCCATGTACCATGCATTTATACAGTAGAACCAGCAGCACAATGGCATTTTCTGGCTTTATCTGTATTCTTTTTTTATCATAGTTACTAAAATTCTGTTTGCCTCACCATCATGCTAATGAAGCAACAGGTATCTGCTCACAGTGGGTGCCAAAAACTCTTGCCTGAGCACAGTAATACCTAATCTGAATCGATCAGTTTGTTTGCACAGTCAGGATTCCATTGCACTTACGAATGTGGTATATCACCTGCTATTTTATTGGCCATTTACTTTTTACTGTGTTTTAGCAGAGGTAGTTCTGTAAAATATTGATTATATTGCAAATTTGTCATCTCACTATTCACATACTTCTCCATTGGTGACTTCTGTGAAAATCAACCACCTATTTCTACTTTTTAATCATGTAATAATACATGACATGATTACTCCTGTTATCCAAAGGTAGTTTAGTTTCTTCAAGAGCCTTTGTTGAGCAGCAAAAAGTTGTCAAAAAGTTTGGGAAATTCAAGTGCATTACATTGAAGTATTCTTAGACACATGATGACTCGCTGGCTCTTGTCATCAAAAGTCTTTGATTATAAAGATGGCCTGCTCCACAAAGGAGCTCTGAGAGACAATGGCTGGAGTGAGGGCCCAAATAATACCCTGCTGGGCTGATCCCAGGCTCATTACAGGAGCCATCAGACCATCAAAGGCCCATCTCTACAAAACCAGAGGAGCACAGGGCAGACAGGATCCAAATTACAGACTGAACAGGAGCAAATATCTTGTCTGGCCCCCTCTTGGGCTGTCCCAGCACAGCCATCAGCCTCATGGTCCAGGCATAAAACCCATCAAGATGAGTCATCTGGAACAGCTCTCCAGATTGCCTTTCAGACTGATTACTGCGTAGGGGTGGGATACAGGGGAAGAGCAGTTTGGGTTTATGCAGGATTTATTACAAAAATCAAAGAAAGCCTCCCACCCTCCTAGGGTGTTGTTGGTGTGCTCAGCTCGCTCTCTGAAATGCCTGTACACCAATGCACGCAGCATGGGGAATAGACAGGAGGAGTTAGAAATCCGTGTTCGGTCAGGGGGTTATGATCTAGTGGCGATTACAGAGACCTGGTGGGACAGCTCATATGACTGGAATGTGGTCATGGATGGCTATGTCATTTTCAGGAAAGACAGGCCATCAAGGGGAGGTGGTGGAGTTGCTCTTTACTTGAGTGAGCAACTAGTGTGTATTGAGTTCTGTCCAGGGGCGGATCAGGAGCGAGTTGAGAGCTTGTGGGTGCGGATTAAGGGTCAGGCTGGCAGGGGTGATACTGTTGTGGGTGTCTATTACAGGCCACCGGATCAGGGTGAGGAGGTTGATGAGGCCTTCTACAGGCAGCTGATAGCGGTCTCACAAATGCAGGCCCTGGCTGTCGTGGGGGACTTGAACTACCCTGATATTTGCTGGGAGGCCTACTCAGCCAGCCATCCACAGTCCAGGAGGTTCCTTCAGTGCATTGATGATAACTTCCTGATGCAAATGGTGGATGAGCCAACTAGGAGAGGAGCGCTGCTGCATCTTATTCGCACGAACAAGGAGGGTCTGGTGGAAGCACTGAAGGTTGAGGTTGCAGTGACCATGAGACGGTGGAGTTCAGGATCTCATGTGGCAGGAACAGAATACGCAGCAGAACTACAACCCTGGACTTCGGTAGGGCCAACTTTGGCCTTTTCAAGAAATTGTTAGGGGAAATACCATGGGACAGGGTACTTGAAGGTAAAGGGACTCAAGATAGTGTTCAAGGACTTCCTCTTCCGAGCTCAAGATCAGTGCATCCCAACAGGTAGGAAGTCAAGAAAGGGTGCCAGGAGACCTGCATGATTAAACAGAATGAATTAATGAATTAAACCTTGCAAGAAAGGTCAAGGACAACAGAAAGGGCTTCTTCAAATACATTGCAGATAAAACTAACACTACAGGCGATGTAGGCCCACTCGTGAATGAGATGGGTGCCCTGGTGACAGAGGACAAAAAGAAGGCAGAGTTACTGAATGCCTACTTTGCCTCTGTCTATACTGCTGGAGGCTGTCCTGAGGAGCCCAGGACCCCTGAGGCTCCAGAGGAAGTCAGGATAGAGGAGGAGTATGTCTTGGCTGATGAGGACTGTGTTAGGGATCAGTTAAGCAACCTGAACATCCATAAATCCCTGGGTCCTGATGGGATGCACCCACGGGTGCTGAGGCAGCTGGCGGATATCATTGCTAGGCCACTCTCCATCTTCTTTGTTAAGGCATGGGGAATGGGAGAGGTGCTTGAGGACTGGAGGAAAGCAAATGTCACTCTGGTCTTCAAAAAGGGCAAGAAGGAAGACTCGGGTAACTATAGACTGGTCAGCCTCACCTTCATCCCTGGAAAGGTGATGGAACAACTTCTACTGGGTGCTGTCTCTAGGCATATCAAGGATAAGAGGGTCATTAGGGGCAGTCAACATGGCTTCACCCAGGGGAAGTCATGCTTAACCAACCCGATAGCCTTTTATGAGGACACAACCCAATGGACAGATGATGGTAAAGCAGTGGATGTGGTCTATGTTGATTTCAGTAAAGCATTTGACACAGTCTCCCACAGCATCCTCACAGCTAAACTGAGGAAGCGTGGTCTGAATGATCCGATAGTGGGGTGGATTGGGAATTGGCTGAAGGAAAGAAGCCAGAGAGTTGTGGTCAATGGGACAGAGTCCAGTTGGAGGCCTGTATCTAGTGGAGTCCCTCAGGGGTCGGTACTGGGACCAGTACTGTTCAATATATTCATCAATGATTTGGATGAGGGAATAGAGCGCTCTGTCAGAAAGTTTGCTGATGACACAAAACTGGGAGGAGTGGCTGACACACCAGAAGGCTGTGCTGCCATTCAGAGAGACCTAGACAGGCTGGAGAGTTGGGCAGGGAGAAATTTAATGAAATATAACAAGGGCAAGTGTAGAGTCTTGCATCTGGGGAAGAACAACCCCATGTGCCAGTATAAGTTGGGGACTGAGCTGTTGAAGAGCTGCACATGGGAAAGAGACCTGGGGGTCCTGGTGGACAGCAGGATGACCATGAGCCAGTAATGTGCCCTTGTGGCCAAGAAGGCCAATGGCATCCCAGGGTGTATTAGAAGGGGTGTGGTTAGTAGGTCGATAGAGGTTCTCCTCCCCCTCTACTCTGCCCTGGTGAGGCTGCATCTGGAGTACTGTGTCCAGTTCTGGGCCCCTCAGATCAAGAAGAACAGGGAACTGCTTGAGAGAGTCCAGTGCAGAGCCACAAAGATGAAGAAGGGAGTGGAACATCTTCCTTCTGAGGAAAGGCTGAGGGAGCTGGGTCTCTTTAGCTTGGAGAAGAGGAGACTGAGGGGTGACCTTATTAATGTCTATAAATATGTAAAGGGTGAGTGTCATGAGGATGGAGCCAGGCTCTTCTCAGTGACATCCAATGATAGGACAAGGGGCAATGGGTGCAAGCTGGAACATAGGAGGTTCCGCATAAATGAGAGGAAGAACTTCTTCACAGTGAGGGTAACAGAGCACTGGCACAGGCTGCCCAGAGAGTTTGTGGAGTCTCCTTCTCTGGAGACATTCAAAACCCACCTGGACATGTTCCTGTGTGACCTGACCTAGGTGTTCCTGCTCTGGCAGGGGGATTGGACTAGATGATCTTTTGAGGTCCTTTCCAATCCCTGACATTCTGTGATTCTGTGATCCTGTGATTGCAGGATTCTTAAGGGAGAAACCAAAGGTAGGAAAAAGGAGGTTCTTATGTGAGGTGATTTGGTGGGAACAAGAGTGGAAAAACAGAGCACTAAGGGGTGCTCTGACTAAAGGGTCAGTTGTGTGTAAGTAGTTTTTCAGCACACTTTTCTGGCTATAATCTGGGTCTGACCAGCACAACCTGTTTTATCATCTCATTAAATTCCTTTCTAATTCTTTTCTGGTCTAAAGGGGCTCTTTGTTCTCTGTGCACGTGTGTGTATGAGGATGTGAGCACACCGACTGGAGTCAGACCACAAGTTGGAGTGCTTGCATATCCATGCTGCCAGCAACCGTGTATATGCATATATGTAGTGTGTATGTGTGCTGTGTGTGCATGTGCCTGCTGGGAATACATCATTGGCCTGGTTGCATCTGAGAGCACAAAGCAACATCAGTCTTGCCTCTTGTGTTGTTGGATCCAGCATGATATATTTTCCTACAATGAAAAATAGTGCAATACTTCTTTTTTTTTGCAGCTTACTAGTGAACTAAAAGAAAAGTAAAAAGAGAGCAAAACTTTGTGTATGCTAGAGTTTGTCTGGAATCGCCACTGATTTTTCCAACAGCAGTCATTTAGTCCTCTGCAAAATAAATAAAAAGCTGTCGTGTGGAGCTAGTAACATTGCTATCTTCTTTTTGTAATCACAGATGACTACTTAAGGTACACCACAAATAGATTTTAAAAAGAATTCACTAAATGTGTGAGCATAATGACACTTCGTTTAGCTAAATAGGATGAATTTCTGTACACATTCATTGGACTATACCTGAATTAATCCTTTCAGTGTGGTGCAGCTTCTGTAGCAATGTTAGGACAGAACACTAATTTAAAGAACTAATACTCTGCTGGAATGCTCTGTTTTGTAGTTCTTTACTTGACACATGGGATAATGCTCAGTGCCCATTGTGCTCTACACACCAGATACAGTAACTGTCAGGTCACTGAGCGTAAACTCTTTCCTTCACTGTCTGGGGGGCTGCCTATGATAAATTTTAGATTCACAAAACATTAATATAGTAAGGGACTAGCTCCAGTGTCCTGACTAGCCATTATCTTTCTCATTAAAATAATTATTGCGTCCAGTGTTGAATGTGAACTATTGTGTATTATGACTGTGCATTTGTCTACAAAGTCATTGCGCTCTTGGAAGCTATTGTAGCTCATTTCTATAGGAAACCTTTTTATTATCTTGACTGTGAAGGGGAGTGGGGAAGAAGGGAATTCTGCCTTTCCCATATTCTGCATTTATTAAACATCATCTAAAAGAAAGCATTTTAAACACATAAAAGCTTTTACATGCACCCTTCATCCAAGGGAACACATTTATTTTTTCTGCTACTTTAGCATTATGTATGTGGTGATGGTATTTTAAAAAATAGGTCAGGACCATTTTTAGCCTTAACAAAGGCTGAACTATTTTGCAGTGTGCTGGGAAAAACATTTTCCTTATATTTTCTTGCATTTCTTCACTACAAGCAGGTGTCCATGCATTTAGAAATCTCCAAACTGCATCATTTCCTATAAATGTTAGACGTGACTGGAGATACTGCAGATTGCTCTAATATCTACCTGTTTATCAGGTGGATTTTCACATGCATCAGGCTACATTGGTACAATTAAGTGACCGTGGCAATCACTTGTGGTCCTAAACTGATTGTCTTCTGAAACATTTTCTCTTTTAATTTTTCAGCTTGAATCAAATTTTTCAGCCTAAACATATGTGCACATCTTTCAGTTACAGATAAAGCCAATTCTTTCATACATAATAACCAAGTCTCCAACTTCTCCTTCCTACAGATCCTAAAAATTCCAACTTGGGCTATTTTGTTCAACGGCTACTAATACATGTCCATAATCCTTTCAGTTACCTGCAGATGCTGTTTAGTTTTGTCTTACATCTATGTTTCATACACTTGGTGCCTTTTGCTAGGACTGTAGCTCTCCAAGACTCAGCTTCCCTTCTTCCTGTGCATTTAACATAATGAAGCTATCACTGCTGGTTGCTGCGTCAGGGCCCTGCAATAGCACAGGGTATTAGAAAATCAGATGAGATTTTTAGAGACAGGCAAACTGAAAAAGAGCTTTCCAGGCTATTTCAGAATGAAGGTCCCTTATTTCTCTGAAGTTTTACTTCTGAATAGAGGATGGTAAGAGAAAAATCAATGCAAATATCCAGTTTGGGATTGGGTCTAACAGTAGTGATTTGATTCTCCCAGAGAAACATAGCTGGCTAATGATACTGGCACGAATGTCAGAAGGCCACAGGACACCCACTGCGTGATTATGAGAAATAAAGGTTACAATGACCCCATCTAGGTTTCATTGTCCACCTTAGAGGTATTTTGTTTTTTGCACGCTCTGTGTTTAGACATGAATAATCAAAAGGATCAAAGACAAGTTAAGATGAAAATTGGGGAATGTTATTTGAACATAAATGGAACAGCAATAGATAAGTTTATTAATAAATATTGGTGACTTTTAAGACAAAACCTAACAAACTAACCTGCACACACATACTTGTGACAATTATAACCTGGATTTTTTAAAAATTATTTTCTCACTTATATGCTGGTGTTTCTTGCCAACATACTTTTGGTCATAGGAACCCCAACCACTAAATGAAAAATGTGGAATTGTTTTACTATTTCATATGCAATATAAATAAATAATTTATGTTATAAACAAAATTTATGTACACATACATACATGTGTAACTCTGTAAAATACACTGCAAATTATTTTGTTAATCAACTCATTGCAGTGTGTGATTGAAAAAGGCTTCAGAGATTGTTTGGTCCAGCCTGCTGCAATGAGGCAGGCTCAAAAATACCTGTAGTGACTTTCATGCATATTATTTTTTTAAAAAATCAATATAAATCCATTGCAAATTAAATCAGAAATTATGTCAGCGAGTATTTTATTGCCTAACTGAATAATAAGCCATCAAAGTAATTTAAATTAAGAAAAAGAAGTACTGCCCCTACTCTGTTAAGATGATGGAGGATACTGGCTAAGTACTTAGAAAAAGTGTGTAGGAGTATTAAACTAAGTTTAAAGAGCAGTTCCTTTCCTCAAGTGAAGAAAATATTTTTTTCTTACAAGTTACATGAGAAACTGATTGGAAGTTGAGGAGGCAGGAGTGTTTTTTCCTCTTCTATCCTATGAGGAAAAAAAAAAATACAAGCTGTGTAGGATGAGAAATATTAAATTTTGACTGGAGAAAAACAATCAGCTCCTGAAGCAAATATTACTTTGTTTTGCTTAATAAATCAATTAGTTTCCAAGGCAAAATTCATCAAATATTTTTTATTCTTATTTCTTGAGCACATATAGGAGTTTTACTCAAGTAACAAAACCCTCCTAAAATAGCATTTTAAATGTGTTTAATTTATTTTTATTTTCATTCAAATTTAGTAGCTGTAATTTGCAACTGAATGAAACTTTTCCAATATTGCCAAGCATATTAAAAAAAAAAAAAGTTAAAAAAAATAAGACTGAATAAATATTTACTGAACAGTATAACTGCCTAAATAGATGTGAATAGGCAAGGATGTTAGCAAATAGAAATAAATTAGCCTAAGCCTTCAGCAGGTCAATCATTAAGACATATGAGAGTAGGATTTATCTTACCTAGACATGTAAAAGTCGAGGTTTCCTACAAAGAAAAGAGAGCAACAGGCCCTTTCAGAGGACATTTCACTGAATTTAATCTGTTCTATATCAGAAATCCTCTTTATGCTGAGTCTACCTGACAGGCTTGGATTTACACAAGTTGTTCTTTTAAACGTCTAAGGCAACTGAGAAGATTCCTACCAACATTTGCTTATTGATATTGAAGGTTTTGAGGCTTTCAGATTTAGATAGATTAAAAGTCACAGGCAAGTCTAGTTCCCTGCTGAAAACTGACAGCAGCAGCAAAGTTGCTTTGTATTTGCCCTTCCAGTTATTGAAAAGTAATTTTCAGATCTCTTCCATCCTCTTGTGGTGGGATAATAAAATGGAATCGTGACTTCTCCTCCTCTCCTTTTTTGCAACTGTACTTTAGCTCACCCTCAAATGCTGCTCATGGACAGGTTTTTTGGGGGGTTTGGTACCATTTAAAAAATTTTCTTATCCGCAGCAGTAAGGACAAATCTTACAACACAGAAGTAGGAAGGAACATTTTTTACCATTCTGTGTAACTGGTTAATAAAAGCCCCAGAAAAGTAAGATTTTCCTCTATTGTAAAACAGTCGTTTATGGCACCTGGGCCAAAATTTGGCTGTCCTTTGAAGCCAACCTGGCTATAAAATATAATGTGTAGAGGAGAAAAAGCAAACACCAGCAAGAGTTAATTCCTGAAATCTATAGCTCCTACAATACGTCATGCTAACACATATAGCACATTTACACACTTGAGTGGACACTTTCTGGTGGTTGACAGAATCTAACACCCTTTTTTCTTTGCCTGATTCATTGCTATTAGACCGGTTAGTTCATGTGTCTGTGTGCACACCCATAAATTCACAATTTTTTTCTCTCCTTCTAGGAAAATTCTTACTCATTCGATATAACTTTCAGTATATGTGTTAGCATATCAACCTTTGCAAAAAGATTGTCTAATGATTGAAAGTCAGTTTTCACTGTTACTTAGTCACAGTTAAAAGGGTGGAAATTTAAAAAAGGAAAGACTGATGGCCTTTTTCAGAGGATAGGTTTCTGTGATCCTTGTTTACATTACTGCTGGATTGTTGTTGAGTAGCCTCACTGAAACTATTAAAACTATTCAAGTTAAATATGGTATAAGATCAGGACTCTGGCCCACTGCTTCTATATATATTCATTCAATCCAGTGAGTGACTCTGTTTCAGTAAAGACCAAGGAAGATCCCCACAATTTGGTGCCAGAACTGTGGATGTAGGCTAGGAAGATTACCTTGACTGAAAATGAAATGTATATTAATAGTGTGGCATGGTGACTAGAAGTAAAATAAGTGAAATTTTACAAAAAGACAGACTTTTAGACAGAAAAGCTTTTTTTTTAAATAGTGTGTAAAATTTAATAGAGAATAAAATCATCAGTATGAATTTTGTTGTTCATCAGATAATCCAGTGGAAGGGCTTGAGAGTTTCTACTGATCTGTATGAAATAATTCTACAGGGGAAAGATTATTTGTATTTTTATGTATGCTTTTATAATCATTTAGGTAGCAGTGGAAGTAATAATCATGTTTACCCCCTTGTATTGCAAATATTTCTCTCACAATCAAATACTTGTTTCTAAACAGGATGGAAACTGACTTTGTAAATGAATGTACCATCTTCCTAAGAATGCTTATAAATTCTTGTAATTCATCTTAGAATTATTACTCTTCTTCCCCCCCCCCCCATCATTTTTTTAAACAATAAAAAGTAGTTCTTGGTATTGAAAGGGAAATGCTAACATTATTTGCCATTAGTCAAAAGTGTAACTCCATTAAAGCAGAAGGCCATATAATCCCTACAGGAGCTCTCTGCAGGAGATACTTTATTCTTACTTAGCATATCTGTGAATTCTATCAGCATTACTGTCTTTCACAATGTTTGTTTCTTTTGAATATTTATGAAGGACTGTCCAGTGACCTGCTTAGCATCTCCAGGTTTGTTCTGCCTTAACAGTCTCTCAAGTGGAGTGCAATCAGAAGACTCATTCCCCTTCAACTGAAGCGATCAATATGGCAGAGGCCAAGGAAATGTCTGCAGAAAACAGATTTCTATCAATAAAATGGAAGAAACAAAGCAAAATATAGGGTTGTGTTATAACTCACAGAAAAGCCCAAACACCTAAAAGATGACAGTCTCTTCTTTGTTAATATTTGTCTAATCATATCACTACATTATAACATGTCACCACAAAAATTCTCCACAGTAAAAAGAGGTAGCACATTTTATAACAAATTTGAAGAGTTTTTGAGATTAGAGAAACAGTGTTTCATCATGGATTATCGATACAATATAATTAATGATTTGAAAGTGTGGATTAATTCAACTAGGACCAGAAGGTTTGATATTTTATAGCGCTTTTTTTGACACATCTAATTTTACTATATTCTTGCAACCATTCATGAAACTTAATTAAGTCAGGCACTCAGTTATTATTAAGTTATTGTGTTTATTGTCCTCCTGAAAATTATGCCCCAAATTTCCAAATATGTAGATCTCACAGGCAGTGGTTGAGAACGTTGATATAATGCTAAGGTAGGTCTGTCATCTCATGGACTTTATAACCTCTCACTTGCAATAAGTGTGATTGATTGCATCTTCACATACCTTGCCAGATTTTTAGTCTTTAATTCCTCTGGAAGGTTCTATACCCACCTGTTCGACTGCACAGGGCTTTTTTGTTGTTGTTGTCATTTGCTTTTAACTTTGTTCATGAGCAGCCATCCCCAGTATTATGTATGGACCCTCCTCAGATACGTTCACATAAAATAAAAGATTTATCAGAATGCAAGATGCAGTGGTTTTTGAAGCTATTATATGTCATGTAGCACTCACTTGAATGTAATTGATAATATTACTAGCATCAGAATTTCTAATTTAAGAGTGTATTTAACATAATTTCCCAGGAAGGTTTTTTTTTAAAAAAAAATTTGCAGATTAACTCTTAGAAAAATATAACTAAACTCTTCTAGGAAATATTTTGTCCTGTATAGAATGGCTAGCAGCACAAAAGATAAAGAATTCCTTGCTAATTAAATACCTTTCTGGGCTTTATATTTTTTAAGGGCAAATGGCCTTGCTAGCAGTGATAAAATATGTTTCTCTAAATTTGAAATTCCTCCAGAATTCTGACTTTTATGTGTGCTGACATCCTAAATTCTGACTTTCATGTGTGCTGACATCCTAGATTAATTTTGATAGACATGAACTAAAGTTATGAGTTTGTTGGGTTTTTTTTTTCCTTTCATCACTCCCCCTTTCCCCCCTTCCAGTCTAAGACTTCTGAAAACTAAACCCAACAGTTGCAAATTTTTTATGGCACATGTCTAATGTTACCCATATTAGCAGGAATTATTAACCAAATTTAGGTCTCACAGAGTAAGGACACATTCAGCAAGAAAAATAAGGAGCTGGACAATTATGATTAAAACAAATGTATTTTTGAAATTTCCTGGAAGAGAATAAAAATCAATCAGAAGATCACTACTTCTTGCTTATAATCTGAAGTCCTGTTCTGGCCTCAATTTAGCTCAAATGTGGGGTTTTTTTCCTTTTTTGCTTTTTGAAATTATTATTAATATTTTTATTTGTGGATGGCATTAGTTGTTTAAGATGCATAACAGAGGTGCATAGAGAAGTAATATGATTATGTATTATATAGATTGTTACCAAAAAACCTTTCACTTCTGGAAAAATTTTGGAAAATCAGGTTCATTTATAAAATCAGAAGGCTAAAACAATAGTTTCTTTGACCTAAAGATGAGGACAATCATTAGATTCCAAAACAAATATACATGGATGTGGACAGGTTATGAAAGCAAGGGAGAATTAGCAAATGTAGAAGGGTGAGAAGTTTGACTGAAAACTCTGCATGACATAGAAAGCTCCAAGTGAGAGCTAGATGAGCTTAGAGTTGAGAGTAAAGAAGTGTTTTTCTGCTGTTCAACTTTTATTCAGAGACACAGAAGTTTGCTATTCTTTGCAAATAAAATTTTGACAGAAATAAACTTGCTTCTCCTCCTAAGCATATAAATTCCTAAGTTTTCCTTATGCATTCAGACTAAAGTGCTTGTTTTCTGAAAACAGAGACTATACAAAGCATTATATAATGATGTATTCTGTCAATGTTAACATAATAAAGCTAAGATTTTGGATTGATAAAATCGGTCATATAAATTAACAAAATAAACCAATTCTGATTTATTTAGAATGAAAAGCACCATATACTATTTTAAGAAAAAATGAATAAAATTTGGGTCTTCATGACCAGGTATGGTGAGACCTTTGTTTTCTGTAATGCCCACGGGACTTAATATGCAGTTTCAAAATTGGCTTAAGGCGTTATTCTGCGCTACAGCCAAAAAAAGGTCTGTGTAACTGAAGGAAGCTCTGCCATTCTTTCTGCCTCATCCAGGACACATCTCTTGTTTTCCATTTGACAGCTCTAGCTATCTATTATCTGAGTCAGCTCAGCTCAATTTCTAGAACACCCACTAGGGGAAGAGTGACGTAAGAAAAGGTGGCTGAGGTGAAGGAAGACAGAAAGTATTTTCATCACCATCCTGCAGTTAGAAAGGCTTAAGCTGTCTTGGAAACCCTCCTTAATAGGGCTTTGAGAACAAGAATTTTATGAGTAGGAATATAAAGATTGTTCCTTACTTCTGTAAGTAGGCATTTAAATAAAGGAACTGATTTTTTTTTCAGAACTATAACTGAAAATCTAGTCACTATAATTAATTCCTGCAGGAAATTCTCTATGGAAGCCTCATAAGAAATTTTGAAAGTTAGCCATCTTATTTACCTATGAATATGAAAGTCTATGAGCCAGTTATTTCATGCTCCTTCAGTTTTGAGCAATATGCCTAATACCAGCCATCCTGAAAAAATGCTGCAATGCAGGTTGAGTACTGACTCTCAGGAAAACTTGATACACAGAGAGTGATCACCAATACTTCCTACAATAGTATTTTTTTTTTTTTTGGAAGTCTGCCTTCAAGGTATTGACCAGCTTTCATGCTATTTAGCTTGTAAAAGCTGACAAGATCACAGCCCAAGGTTATATGACTGCACTTCATATAAATCATGCAGACTTTAGGTGATGCTACAGAATAGCCAACAAGCCATTCTAACAGAAGCCCATAAGTCTCTTCACACCTTGGAGAAGCAGCATTCTGATTGGAACACAATTATCAAAGTGTATGAGGAAAGATAACATAACACGGTTGAGCGAACCCAAAATATTAGCAGTAGTCCTTTCATATTAACAATTATGTTTATATAAGTTTAGGACTTTATACTTGCTCTACTTCTATGGTTTAGAAATAATGATGAGAAATTATCATTTGGAGTGACTGAAATCAAGTCTGGAATATTTTTGCATATTTACAAGGAAGTATTCAGGTAAGAAAAAAAGACTTTATAGCACCTAGTTACGATAGTTAAATAAAAAACTAGTATCTTTTTACAAGTTATTGTCAGAGTTACATGATGAAGAGGAGAATGGCAAAAAACTGGTAGACTGAGTAATGCTTCTGTCTTTTTAGGTAACAAGAGATTTTGGGGAGAAATTGTCTGCAAATTAAATTTTCTCTAGAGCCCAAGCATTTCCAAATAGGATTCTCTTTCCTCAGTCCACTTGTGATATTAGGAGACTAGGTTAATTTTTAAAACAAAGATAAGATTTCTCTTTTTCTTTTCCCAGCAGTTCAGTAGTTAAAATTTTCATCCAGACTGCAAGAATCCTGGATTCAGCTTGTTTTCTGCCTGGAGAGGTTTACATATGTCTTACCTGTTGTGAAAATGTCCTTTTCTGCAGACTATTTTCTAATATACAGGGAAAAGGAAGAATGCATAGTTTATCCTAGTTATACTCAATCTAAAATAATTTAATATTATTTCAAATAAATGGAGAAGTGGATGGGATATTTACAGAGGGAGAGAGGAGCACTGCTGGATGATAACTGTAAAAGTGCAGAGGAAGGATTCAAACATATCTACTAAATAGGATATTAAAATTACATTTACTCTACCCAGTGACTGTACTTATATGAAATTATTAACATTTCTAATGGAGGGGCTGTGAGAATCACAAAATCATTGCATTTTTTTTCTAAGAAGAAAACTTAACCTGTTCATCAAGGCATATTCTTGGGCAGCTCTGCTGCAAACTTGTCTGTTGGAAACTGAGGTAGTGGTGAATACTTCGTCTATTACAGCAATGTTAACACTGGCTCCTTGTCTAGACCTCCTAGACCGAGTTGTCCAGGTGTCACATGGTTGAGATATACAGCAGACACTGAACTACCTAGTATAAGAAGGTTAGGTGCATGGGGAAAACTTTAGTACAAAAATACTTGGTCATCAACAGTTTAAATAAAATTTTCATTGTAGTCCCTGAAATATTTTGGTGGATATTCTCCAAAACATATTGAAGAACTAGCAGGAAGTTCTCCACAGTTAAATTAATATGTGAAAAAATCACATCTTCAATGATTGTTATCAGAAATAAGGAGGCTATATTTTAGAATTATTGGATTTCAAACAACTCATAAGAGAACAGCATTGTGTATTAACTTCACAAGTGACTAATGTGATATATAAATAAATATTCTTTATCGCACAAGTCATATTTGGTACAACAATAGGAAAAGCTGCTTAAGTACAAAAGAGTGAATAATAATTTAAGAGACAGACAGTATAGAAGAATGTTATATAGATCAAACGTAAAATAGAGTTCCAAATTGCACCTTACACCTGAGCTGAGACTTGCCACTTCAGACATTTTGCATCAGAAATACATTCCCACTCAGAATTTCTCATCAGCTGTGTACTAAGGCATGAAGTGCTCCACTTAATACCGTATCTTACACAAATAAACATGTTTGATTTTGATGAATCTTGCGCTTGCTTTTTGATGAATACTATTGAGACAGCTCATTAAAAACTAGGGTTTTTTCACTTTGGTCACATTACTATCTAGAACAAAGTCAGACTGCTGTGCAAAAAAAAGTTATATAATGACTTGGATTTCACCTCTGCTTATTAAAACAACATCACAGCCATGTGCTGCTTTTTCTAAGAGGACTGATGTAGTCATGACAGCCAATGCTGTCTAACAGATGTTGTCAGAAGTTTCACTAGATGCTTTTCTGCTGCGGGGAGAGTTTTAGATAATCAGTACGTTCTTAAGACTGCATCTGTGTGCACAGCCCAAAGCAGTGTTGGAATCACCGGTATCAACTATGAACAAACAGGTTTGGGACCAGGAGAAGCAGTATAGCCATGGAGAAGGTGCTATGCCTAAACTTACAAACCCTGCAGCTCAGTACAAAGAATGATGCTACACAGAGGTCTGCACTAGTTTGCTCCTAGTAAGGAATTTTCTTAAAGTTTGTATGAATGATTCTACTGCATTACACTGTTTGTGCTTCCTGAATTCACTCTAAAATAGAGGTTTTGATGAATGAGATTTGTCCTTTTTTTCCCTCTTCTTTCTTATTGCAAATATAATCTGAAATTTCTAAATGTTTGTTAAAATCCCTTATTGTCTGACTGTATTAATTCTCTATATTTCAGAGTCCTTCTTTACTAGGGTTTAACAGAGAAAGCCTAGGAGGTAGGCCAATATTCCTCCAATTTACTGTGTAACTGATACAGAGACATTAAGTGGCCTGTTTGAAAGCTGTATGAAAAGTGGAAACAATACCTCAATCTCTGTCTTATTTGCTAGGTCACAGACTTTCTTAAGGAAAAGAAAAAAAAAAAGTGATCTATATATCAGTAAAGCTATTCCTAAAATGGACAGCTCCTTATTTCTCTCTTTTGTGGGTATTTTTTGTCCATTAAAAAAAATGCATTTTCTCACTTCACAACATTATTTCTGGTGGCTATCACAAGTTAGGAAACACGGCAAATGGAACAGGTAAGACTTATGTGTGGGTATTGTGATGGGAATTTCCAAGGCCTGAAGATAATTTCATTATGGTCACAAGTCACTTAGTTTTCCTTCTACTTGACTAAGATTTTGAGACTTCTTTTCCTCCATTGTAAAAACTTCAGGAATGAACGTAAAAGTCCAGAAATATGCAGATATTAACTATTCCACCTTTGCTGCTGCTAATTCTGATAGCTTATGTCGAACAGAGCACTGAAATAACTTTGTAAGCTTATCTACTTCATTGAAAAACAGATTTTGTTCCACTATAAAGGTAAGTGAAAGGACCATCTTTATTTGCCTATAACTAACCACACTCAATATAGATAGGTATTGAAGTGCAATAATGGAGAATTATAAATGCACCTGGGGATGTAAGGACAAGAAACTGAGAATAGAACTGATGCTATTCTGGGGCTCAACCCCAAATATTTAACAAGCAAGAATATTTTTGAGAAAACTAAATACTAAGAGTTAAAAAACCCCAAACAAATCTGCTTTTACAATTTATACTTTCAGGTAGAAATAGAAATAGAAATAGAAATAGAAATAGACATGCTAAATGCTGTTGGCAGTTATCTGCTCACAACATTATTATGTTTGTGAAAACGTAGCGTAATGAGCATATCACAAAAACAACTTTTGTGTGACTTACATTTAAGATTTGCAGATGATTTTTCAAATTATTTAGATAACATGTTTAATTGACTTTTTACTAAAATTGCATATGTCAGTGTCTCTACTAAATAATTGTGAGACAGTAAAACTGTCTTGCTCTTGCTTCTTTTCCATCCTAGGAAGGGTCTGTATTTACCATGTAGGATTTTTCTGTTGGTTTGTTCACTTCTTTGTTTGTTTGTGTAGGTACAGCTGAGGATGGATAGAATCATAGAATAGCCTAGGTTGGAAAAGACCTTCTTCAAGTCCAACTACTAATCTAACACTTCCTTTGTAATAATGTGACCTAACACTCCTTTGTAATACACTATTTTATTGTTCTAGTGGAAGGCAGCCTAACAGAGTATTATGGGCCACAGGAAAGCATGATATGTGAAGCAGGTCAGTCACAGAGGACTTTGAATTGCTCTCTACAGTTAGTCAAGAGTGAGTGATGAGTTTGTTGTGACCTACATAGCTAAGAGAATTCTGGTGTTTATTTGCAAGTAATTGGAGCTTTTCAGGATGTGTCTCAGTTGCTAGAGGGAAGCTAAAATAACGAAGTCTAGATCTTGTGCCTAGATCTGTGTCCAAAAGCACAGGCCACAGTAATCTCTTAAGAATGTAAGGAGTAAATACTTCGTCTGTTTTTGTTACAATACAGCACAACTCCTCGCAGAACTAAGAAAATCCAGGAGACCACAAGACTGTAAACCAACTTAATAATGCCCTCACCAGCAGAGGTTATCATAGAGAAAATAATCTCTTTCATATGCTATTCCTACTTACAGCTATAGCTACTTGACTATCCTGTTGATTTGAAGGAATGAATAAAAAGCTGCAGTAGAAACTTGAAATGAAGGAACATGGAGTTTTTGTTCCACCCCTTGGTGTTCTACAAACTTATATACGTCTTGTAATAAATAATGTGAAGGTCTTGTGATACTCATGATACAGTAAAGAACAACAGTCTATACCCAACCGTATTTAATTTAAGGAGGAAAAAATGCAAAATTTCAAATCTCTTCTTACAGTCATCTGGGGGAGTCACGCAAAAATTGCAGTGCAAGATACATAATGTAATAGAATATCACGCAGAAATATCACCGCTCTTATCCCTTGCTCATAGACAAAAGCAGTCATCTACTAAAGATCATGCAGGTCTCTATTTCTTTCATTATAACTGCTTATATATATATTGGTCCAAGGTTTTGATAGCTGGCTTGTCATTTTTGCTGTTTTCTCTAATACTGCATATTGGAAAAGGAAGACCAGATACAGTATTACCCAATACTTTCAAAGAGATCTATATTATAGAACTGTGATTCAAAGCTTGTATTAGGAATTATTTTTACCACAAGTTTTAAAGAAGATCAAATAGGATCATTCACTAAAGATTCATAAAATACTTCACTTTAAATGATATGGTTTTGGAAGTCGTAGTACTGGTGAATGCACTCCAAGTTGAATGTTACTGAAGTTCAAGAGAACTTAATTGAACACAAGTTTCTCTGAGTTTTGTGATTGATAGGCCTTACTAATTTATTAACATGATCGTTTTGGCATGCTGTTGTGATCTTTATTATCCTCTATCTTTTAAAGGGCTACAAATAGGAATTAGAAAATGGCGATAATAATAACAAAAACTTGTGAATCATAAATATAAGGAAATTTTATATATTATTTTTCATTAGGATTCAAAAGTTAATGTTACATTTATGTTCTTTTATTAACTTTCTTTGCCAGTAAACAGTAGCATTCAATAACTTTTAGATATGATTTCTTAATATTTTTATTCTTATCATTCAAATTAAAAGAGAAAAGGAAAATAAAAGAGGTCATTGTTTGTTCATTCTTGCCTTGAATGGCAGCTATTGTGCATAATGTGTTTGTCTTTTGAGGATTCCAGAGCTGTTTGGCACAATCATAATAAGTGACCCTGACATTATCTCCACACTATTGATGTTTTGCCTGGAACCATAGGCTTTGTGAGAAAACTAAGCAGTGTACAAGTGTGCACAGAAGTTTCTTGTAGGATAGTTTTAACCTAAAAAAACTTCACAAATGATTTGTAGACAGTCTTTCATGCTGGTTAAATTTGTGGATGAGTTGTCTTGAATCCATGTTTTGCCAAGAGATTTCACAATTGTCAAAACTTGCTCTTGAAAGCTTTATCAGCTTGTTTTAATTTTTTTTTTCTTGTTTGTTTGCATTGTTTTGTTGTTTTGGTTTTGTTTTTTCCTCCCCCATTAAAATCTGACTGTTGAATTGGGTTTAGTAAGTGAGCCCTGGCTTGCCTCACTCATTTGGACTTGAAGACTTAATAAAAAGGTTAATATAAAAAGTAACAGCTTTGAACAACCATAGATATTCCTAATTCTTTATTAATGGAAGATAAAGTGACCAAATTTCATCCACTGGGAACACATGTCTATTTAAAAAAAACCCTGAACAAAACCAAAAAAACCCTTTTAAAATTTAAAAGAGGTATGCTTATGTTACTGTTTAAAAATCATACAATCTTTGAAATTCTATGATTTTTCTATTACTATCCTGAATTCATAATATTCAGTCATCTATCCTACACCTATTTGTTAACATTTATGTGGGCATAACATTGATTCACACTGTCTACCTGACATGTGTAAACAGTTAATTTTGGGAAGAGAAGAAGGAAGAAAATGGAAGTCAATATCTATTTCTACTGATGGATTCAGCCAGCTGTGCCATTTGAATTGTATTTCGGATCTAAGGAGGGCATTCTATGGTACTCATGAAACTTCTATGGCTCAGCCACTTTGAAAAGTCTCTTTAGTGCTGAAAGGAGTCCTTAAGCTTTACAATCCTGTTAAAGCCTTCATTTTCCACTCAGATTAACCTTTATACTTTGAACCATTGGGGTATTCATCCTCACTTGAAAGCAGACTGAGGAAGCTATGGAAAGTTAGAGACAGGAGTTCATAGTTTTGAGGTTTGGCTATTTTGGCTATTTTTTTTTTAAATGTGGGGGAGAAATAAAACTCTCTCTTTAAGCCCTACAAATAAAAATTCCTCATTCTAAGGAAGAGACATAAACTATCAAATGTAATGAAATCTTTTTGTTAAATAATAAGCAACAGAAGCATAAAGAAATAAATATTTTTCATAGAGGTAAAATATATACAACTATAAAATCATAAATATAGTGGAAAATTATAATATGAATTTGTAAATTGTATGCAAATAGCTTGAAACCAGATCTACAAAGACATAAATAAAGCAACAAGACTGAAAGGTTTATATGTTGGCTTGTTTATAGAGTAGCACAAACATTTTTCTTTTTTAATTGGCAATTAATTTTCGGCAGCCATCTAGGTACTTTCATGTCAAATTACTTTCCCTATACTAAACAAGATTAGGCATCCAAGCAGCAAAGCACTTATGTGAAAAGTGAGAAACTGACTGTCAAGTAGATATTTTCCACATATAACCAATTAAAATGTTTCTTTTGTGATGAATGGATGTTGTAATTCCACATCCTGTATTTCTACTTTGGTCTGCACACCTGCCTAACTTCCTGGTTCCTAAGTCTGAGGACAGATAAAGGCAATACTGAGTTCTCTTGCTGATCTTCTTGCTCTTTAACTCCAGGACAAATTTAGTGTACAAGCATCTGTTATTGAGGTCTGAGTTATAAATAATATATACAACCAATAATGCTGCCCATACATATTTTAGTTCAGATGAATACTCACAATACAATGGATGGATGCAAGATTTTTAACAGGTCATTGCTTTGATGACTTTTTTCTTTTGCCTCATTTCAATGTTTTTTCAAGATATCTCTACATTTAGAAGTAGGGCCCCTGACACATAGGGTATAAAGTAATGTTTTATTGATACTCTTCAAATGAATGACATAAAAAGGAAACTATTGATTTTAAGAAGATGTCTCATTTTTCTTATTTCACAGAAGACTGATGCAGGTTCATGTGGCTATCAATATTATTTGAATTAATGCATATTCCTTACTATTGATTGTTTTAACAATGATTGTCATAACTGATTTATGGGCACTTACGCTTGTTAAATTTTTTAAAAGGCAAATATCAGATTTGTATATATATAGATGGATTGACTTGAATAAACAAGTTTGCTAAATGTTAATGACACTGTTTGATAGAATTTACATTATAATACATTATGTTCAATACTTTCTTTTTAAAGTGCTAGTAAAGAACCTCAAAGATTTGTTGGAGAAATTTTACTGAAGGACAGATTCTGCTACTCTCACTCATGGTATTTTATTCAAAAAGTTATACCTATGATTTTAATGGCATTTATTATAAATAAATAAAATGAAGAAAAAAAAGCTAAACCTACCTTAAAAATCAATAGAAGCATCTACGTTGACTTCAATGGACTTTAGATCAAGCTCAAGGATGGTCCCTATTCAACCTGTAGATAAATGGGAAAAAAATGGGTGGGAGGGAGGCAACCCAAAGCTTTTCAGAGGAGGTAACGGTCTTTAATAAGGAAATAAACCCAGATCAAAAGAAATGACCAGAACAAAGTAGTTGAGATGAGTATAATGACTTTAAGACACATAGAAATTCTGTATTTCAGAAGAAATGCCTTAAACTACAAAGAAACATGGACAGCACAATACAGTGACTTATACTATACAAGTGCTCTGATATAGTGAAGAAAACATTTGGGGAAACATCTAGAAGTTTTATGAGTTTGTCTTGCTGTGTGTATGTGTAAAGTACTAGTATTAGCTGAAGAAGTTGGGATGCAGAACCTCAGCCCTTGGGCAAGTGCAGTAGAGAGAAAAGTAGGGATACATTTCATGTTAAGTTCAGTATCTGTAGAGTTATTGCTAGTTTTCTAAGGCTAGTCAGGTCACCCATGCATAATAAACGGGGAAAAACATCCAAAGGACAATACATCTAATTTTTAAGTGGCTTTGCAAAACAGATGAAGTGAAACATACTTCTGAACTACTTAATTCTTTCCACTGACCGGAAAAGGAAACAAAGATGATTACTTTTAGACTGTGTATGAAATATTTCAAATTAGGTGAAGTGAATTCTAGGTATTTGGAGAGTGCTTATAAACACCCCAGTAAGTAAACCTGACTGGATTCTGTTAGGACTCAAGGAAATTAAGGGTGACTGAGGTCTAAGTTAAAAGCCAGTGCAAGAACCTGCTGTATGTTCAGCAACACAGTTTCACCAGGATAGCTACCACATTTGCTTGACACAGGTTAACCAGTCTCTTTTTCAAAAGAAATCCTGAACTAAGCAGAGGAAGACATAAGGAATGCTTTGTTCCATTCAAACTCTAACTGAGAAAATAGCTTTCGAGCTTATCTTTAAGCATGTTGGCGTTCCTTCTGACTTAATTGTACCACTTTGTATTTAAAGATAAGCATGTGCTTATATTGCTGGTTTGTTTTGTTTTGGTTTGGGTTTTTTTTTGTATTTTAAAGAGCCATACAAAACAGCATGAGCATAGCCAAGAGTATGCAACTTTTTAACAATGTATTTTTAAAACAATAAACCTTTCCCTCAAAAACTTGAGCAGTAGTTTTCCTAAATTCACATATGATGTAACTGTAAAAATGTTTATAAAAAACATTAACACATAAAATGTCCAGATTGCCTTTATATCAAAAACATTTAGACTTTTTTGCTATCAGCATCTCTATTAATTGCAATAACAATATTTCTAATATGTAGTGACTTCATATAGAGAGCTCACTTGTTCCCTCTCTTATACAGTTCCAACAAAGAGTCTGACATCTGATAATCCTTGAGGTGCTTTGAGTTCTGTCACTCTTTTATGTCTCAGATTTGGATTGCATAGATTGCAAACAGATACAAAATTACTTTTATTCATAATTTATTTACTATGAAATTGCATAGTAAATACAATATAATTATAAGAAAATTACATGCTTGCTTATCTCAGTTAAAAAAGTAACATATCCTGAAGCTCTTACTGTTGGAATCATATGACAGTTACACTACAAATGCTAAAAGATATCCTGCAGCTGTTACTGTTGGACTCACATGACAGTTACACTACAAATGCTAAAAGATGTATCATATAATTAAAAGTAAGTAATACAGATTTCACTTAGTAGAAAAATAGACTCCCAAAGACTGTCACCTTAGCTCTGGAACTTTCCCAGCACTTCATGTTATGATTAAGAAAATTGTATCTATCTCCCTTTATATCCGCATACAGCACTTCTCCCACACAAGGGATAAATTAGTCTTTGCAACGTATTCAAAGTCTACACCAATAAGGATGTAATAGCCATTTGCAAAACATGTGTTTAGAAGACAGCCTTGAAAGATGGTGGTGTGATTCAGACAAGCAGTTTGTTTCCCAGGAAACATAGCTTTTCCCCCATCTCTCATTATGTTTTTGTGGCTACATCTAGGCTGAGGAACCTGAAAGTGTTTCTTGTGTTCCATGATCATACTACGCACTGTCTGCATCCTAAGTCTATATTAGGTGAGACTTGGGTGTGTTTCACTGTTTTTTTTGTTGTTGTTGTTGTTTTGGTTTGTCTGGTATTTTTACCAGGCGTCCACAAAGAATAAATACTGAGGTATTGGTCAGATGATATCCATGACCCACTCCAAATCTCAGACAGTCTCAAGTGAGAGGGTACAAGAATGAGTCTAGATCTAGTCTGAGACCTTGATACCACTATGGCTTAACTTTCTGACTGTGAAATAAGGACAAAGATACTTTGCCCTTTCCACAACACAAAGATAAGTCACAGGAAGACAGTTATATCAATACTAGCTGTACTTATTCACAGATTAGAAGAATGCAAAACCTATTTACTTACTCATGCTATTGCTCTAGTAGGGTACTAAATGTCTGCAGTAACAGAAAACAGGCAAGTTTGGGGGACACATTCAGTAGAGCCATTGAACCAATCTAATTCTTACACTTTTCTAAGTCTTATCACTTTCATGTAAAATGTCACACAAAAATTACAAATCTATTGCTGCTAGAAATTCTATCATGATACAGAATATGCTGCAGACTAAGCTGGTTTATACCTCCTCTCTGAAGTACTATTTGCCCCATCAGTCACAGGAACTGTGAAGTTGAATTTCCACCACTGAGGAAGATCACAAAGTCTCATGGGAAATGTGGTTTCTCTATCAGTAATGACTTAGAAAGAAGAACAGGTCTCTCAATCCTTCAAATGCAAGCCCTCATGACTGAATAGCAAAATTAAATTTAAAATTGTTCTTAAATAGTTCAAATACGAAGTAAATGGGATTGGTGAACTTTCCCATATCTCTGCTGTAAAATTTCCTAAAAAAAATTAAGCTGAAATCACATCAGTACAAATGTATGAAAATGCTGCCTCCTACTTCCTAATGTCACTCTATTAGCAAAGCCTTCATACTTTTGTGTGCCAGAGTAGCTTGGAGAAGAAATAGAGATATGGGATTAGATTATCATTAGTCACTGACAAAGTGACACTACATACTATGGTCTTAGCTCTGGTGGTAATTTAAGATACTGGGCTTGGCTTTCTGCTGAAATAGGCTAAGAATATCCATTGGATCAGTTACCACACTTCAGGCAAAAGGACAATAGCTAGTTTCTGAGGAGTGAAAATGTCTTCGATTATATGAATTTGTCTGTGATGGCAAACTAGTGATGGTTTAATTAACCTGTAAGAAATCCTGGTCATAACTGATGAAAACCTGGATAGTAACAACATTTTGTCTTACAAAGTAGAAATACAAAATCAAAAAGATGAAAAAGACTTTTTCTGAACACCAGTTCAACAACAGTTCTGGCAACAGTAATGTCTATTACACATACAATACACATCCATTCTGATTACTAAAATGTGTGCAATTTAGGAAGGATAGATGGATTCACACACAGGAACAACTGCAACTTTTTTTATCAGAAAAAAAAAGGAAAGCATACACACTTTATGATGATATTAATACATTTCTATGGCTGCTGGCACTTAGCTTAGTACACCCTATTTATCCTGTTTGCCTTTTTTCACAGCTACATTATGATGATGGCTCTTAGTTATGCCTATGGTTCTGATACCATTCTAAAGACAGTTTTAATTTTATAAACACTCAGAACAGTTATTTTTGTTTTGGGCTGGAGTCCATAATTATTTTCAAGCTTGCAAACACATTACGCTTTGCCAATCCAACTGAATCTTTCTCAGCCATCCTCTACCAAATAATGCATGACCTCCTCGTTTCACAACATAAGGATTTAACATATGTTGTTTACAGTTATATGTTACCTTCACTATTACAACACTCAGGGGAGTGAGGATTTTCCTAGTATGTGTTTTAGAAATATTGAAGTTTACTGCAATTTCACCTTCTTAAGTAGCCTCTGACAAACCTGTCATGAGATTACAGAAGCAGCAGACTCTGGATCATGCTCAATTTTATATTGCATTGCTTTTACTTGCAAAGGAACTCAAATAATAACTTCTAAATTAAACAGCTGTAGAGATGTTAAGGTATCCTCTATGGGCTCTGTGCTGTCGCCTGCAAGCTGATGATTCTGGAATTCACAGGTATTGTCCCCACGAGGCACTTTTTGTACTGACCTGTACATCTTTTCTGTGTATGTCCCAGTTTCTTTGCATAGTGTTTGTCCTTGAACCAACAATAATTGGCACTGTGAGACTGTGTTTAATAATAAAAATATACAGTCTATAAGTGTTCCCTACACTGTTCTTCCTGCTCTTCTCCTGGTGTATTTGTTGATAAACAGATTTTCTGATGCTGTTGTGACCCCTTGTCATCTTCAGTAGCAGTGCAAATTAAAACAGTAATATCTAATATACATTTTATGGTGAAAGTAACCACAGTTGATAGCTGATTTATGTTTTCTTAATTTTGCATAGTACATATGGTATATCCCTTTAGAATTAAGAGCTGTACCTTAACTCATCATCGAAATCACCTATCCACTGGCAATATATTTCTTTAATACAGCCACTTATTAGTGTTTGGGGTTTTTGGTTTTTTTTAGCCAGTCTGTAGACACTCTACTGTCAGCAGCAACTTTTAAAGTAAAGTAAATTTCTAGAATTTTGATAATGTCAGCATTTATTTGGTACTCTGGTTTTGTGAAGCAGCAGAAGATATGAAACAATTATAGGTTTAACCCCTACTGTACTCAATAAAAGTGCTACCTTTTTCTCGTCACTAATATTGTTATTGACTATAGACTATTACATTCTCCTAGTATAGGTGCTTAAGTCCTCTACTGAGCTATCAATTGAAAATGTTTTCCCCAGGCAGAGTTTAAATTCCTTTTCCTTCTGTATTTAAGTTGCACCACACCAGTGCTGCAGGATGTGGTTTTAGCTTTACTTTCCATCTCCAGGTAATTTTTCTTTTACTGTGTATATGGAACAGGGTCTTGTGTTTGTTGGTAGTAACTGTGTCTTGCTGCTTGCTTACAGCACAGAATCTCAAATAATTGTATGTGTTACCTGTGAGGGAATGTACAGAGTGTGCTGCTGTCTCAGGGTTGCAATTCCTACAGCAGGTATGACAGGCAAGTAACTCCATGACTCTTGAAACAAGGCTGCTGCATTGAAAAGATGTTATGACTATGTCTGTTTTACAAAAGGAACTTGTGTTATTGAAAGGGAAACACTGAAGTTGTGTACCAGGTGGTAGACATTAACAAATATCCAATGCTTTGTTGCATCTAACTTAGAGAAGAAAGCATGCACTTCATTTTACCTTTATTATATGCAACCTAATAGGTGTTTCATTTATAACTAGAAACAATCCAGCCATTCTAAGGTTATAGGGATAAGCTATAAGGATGAAGCTCAACAGCAAAATAAGTATCTACATTTTATGGATTGTATTATAAAGGAAAAGAGAAGTCACCTGTATTCTGCATTTATCTATTAACACTGAGAGAATCTATACGAAGCCTCATGCTTACTTGCTTGTCAACTTCTATTCCTGATCGTGAAGGAATGTTTGGTTTTAGATAACAATCTGAATTTTCAGTAAGAATCTGGCCTTGTGGAATTGCTCTATACAAAGGATGCGTTAGCGTGTCAGGTTTCTGACAGAGAGGAACCTGTGGATAATTGCTCACACATTTAAACATTTAGTACCTAACAGTTAGAAGAAAATCCATTCTTCACTTCTCACAAATTCAGCTTCTTTAAGAGCAGCACTTAGCTGGAAAAGCAAAAGGTGCAAGTCGACACTGCCATCAAGTAACTCAGCTATCATTCATTGTAGTAATATCAAAAGTATTTGGGTCTCTATATTTATACAAAGGAGACTAGATGTGGAGAGAGCTTTTTCCCACTGTCTCTCACACCTTGCCAATCTAGGCACCAGAAAAAACATTTCCCCTAAAAGAGGAGGAAAATATGAATCATGTTTGATAAGTTAAAAGGAAAAAGACTAATTTTTAACAATGAGTTTATCAGAAAGAAGAATTAGTACAGAAACATCATATTCTTCTAGGTATCTGAGTACAAGGTGGGTAAGTAGAGATCTTTTTTTGTGGGGACGGGTTGCAACTGTCTTTATCCATTACATGTTTAAGAACTAATTTCCTTCTTAATCTTATTAGATATCAATCCTTACCTTGCTCAGGAGTTCATACACTAATTTATGTTTTTATCTAAGGTGCACAGTAATCCAAAACCTCCCATTTTAAAGCACAGTTACAACTCTAATGGGCTCAGTCTTAGTGTCTAATACTATGGGATAATGGTAATGGAAAGCTTGAAATGAAAATAAAGAAATCTTGCAAAACTGTTGTTTTAAGTTTCTAATAAAACAGTAGGTATGCAAATAGTCAGTTTAGCTGAGACCATTTTTTCTTGCAGAGTACCTAAATATACTTTTTCTATTTTGTCAAGTGCATTTTAACATATCGGTACCTCTCTTATTTTTTATATGTTGTATCTGAGGTCAAATATATCCCTATTGTTACAAGTCTACTTGGCAAGTAGCCCAGTGTCTCTCTTCTTTAGCTGTGACAACTCTTTTTCCTTCTTTCTAAGAAAAGATTCTCATTGTGTGATCTCATTAAGTCTTTTTCCATAGGAATTTAAGATTGTTTTAGAGCCCCTTGAAAGCTGACTATAAAAACTTTGGGCAAACTGCCTTAGATTTCTAATAACAATATCCACTTCCTCCTTTGTCATGGAGTAACACAAGAATCTATTTTCTTTTCTGAAAGGAGCGACACTTCAAGATTTATTTTTTTTTTTAACCACCTTGTTGGTTTTTCTGTATTTTCCTTTATAAAATTAGCAGAAAATATTCATTCTCTCTTTTTAATAGTGATTAACTTTACCTAATTTCATACTTATTTAACTAACTAATGGGATTACTGTAACATTTTGTTTCTCACCACTATGGGTACATCAACTAGACTCTCTTTTTTAATGCAGTGCTGAAAGATAAGGACAGCTTCTAAGGACACTCTGCACCCTGATTTACTATAGAAAATACCATTTGTAGATTATGTATCATTGAACAGAAGATAATAATGCTAACACAGAAACGAAAGTTTCCTTAGCCTAGAGATCTCATTTTTTAAACCAAGTTTTCATTGGTTAAAAAAATCCTCCTTTATGCAGTTCCATATGTAAAAATGTGATGATAAAATAGTGCGTTCAGACAACTTTTAAGAGAGAAATTCAAGACCTTTATTCACAGTAGACCATTTATTTGACAGCCATGCTATGTGCACTTCTTACCTACTAGCAATGACTTTGAACTTTGTTCCCATAAGAGTTTTTATTTCTGAACTTTGTATTTATTTTATGTGGTCTTTGATGCTCTCAGTCTCACAATTAATTACATTTCACTATAAAACAAAGTCATTAACGACCTGATGTACTTAAAATAATATCACAAAGAAAGGAAAAAATACAATAAATTACATATATAGTATATATTCTATATATACAGGAAATGGTATGTATGTGTCTATATGCAGCTTTTATTCTTCTTCAAGGCATATTCCTCATTATTCTAGTGAGAGTACACTATGTTTGAGTGCTGTTTCCTAAGCACATACTTGAATGAAAATGTTCTTTCAATCTGTACTCCATAGAACCCTAAGGTACAAGGACATGAGGTTAGCGATACAGCTCTGGGGATCCAGATTTTTTTTCAGAGTCTTACAGAGAAGAATATGGGCATTCAGTATGATTTATCAGCCATTCACTCTTTCTGTCTAAAGGTTAGTGTGAGTGGATCGTTTAGAATCTCTTTATAATCATGGAGAGAAGTGGGAACCTCCAGAGCACAAGTTTGCTTATAAAACTGATAAGAAGAACTGCTCTCCATTGACTGCAGAGGGATCCAGGAAAACTAACTTAGACTAAACACTTAAATTTCAGATGGTTTAATTTAGAAGAGATTAATCTCTTCCCAAGAGTAAGGGATTTCTTAATGACTCTTTTTAAATAGGGAGAAATAATGTTTCCATGCCATAGATATTATTAGACCAAATTAATATTATTCAAGTTATTTTCATTTTACTGTCTTGAAAGTATTGTCAAAATCCAATCCAAACCTACAACGCCACCAATGCAGTACTATGATATGTTGGACAGATACATATTATTGAATAAGTGTTAATACATGAATTAAGCCAAAATTGCATAATATGAGATTTATTCTCTTTCAAGAGAAGGTTAAATATCAGAGAGTTAATAGTGAACTACAAAGCTTAATAGCAACCTACATCTATGTCAGCATTTTTATGAGTGGATTTATCCCCCTTCTATTCCTTTAAAATCTCTAATAGGCTATATTAATCACTGCATTATTTTTTTTTCTACTAAAAATTCACATGGGGCTGGCAGATATGACACAGTACCTGCAGAGAACCTGTACTCTTCCAAAATGGCAGCTAAAAT
Source organism: Podargus strigoides (assembly GCA_028020825.1). NCBI lineage: Eukaryota > Metazoa > Chordata > Aves > Caprimulgiformes > Podargidae > Podargus > Podargus strigoides. Next base: position 40,949,309 of record CM051622.1, on the reverse strand, counting down.
TCAGGTAGGACACTCTAGCAATCTAAGATGGTACTTTTGGTTAGGCAACTGAATCATACTATTATGAACTACTGCATGACTAAATTTATGGAAGAGCTGATGAAACTGCAAAGCGTTTTCTGAATGCATTAAATGTGTTTTGTATTTTCACAGTCAAGCTTACTTCACTCACCTTTGAATATTTCCCTGGCAACACTATTTGGTTTATCTGATTAGCAGCAACAAACCGCAATGGGCCAAAATGATCAGAGCACAGATTATCAAATAAAGTCCAAATTTGCTATCACTTTTTGCGCACAGCTAACCAAGTTTCACAGTAAAAGAGCATCAACCCTTAAAATCACTGATGAAATATTTATTAAGGTTAGTTGTAGTGTATTTGCAAAGTTATGTGATAGATACATAGCTGTAGAGTGAGCTTTCCCACAGACTGAGCAGAACGTGATGTCCAAGGATAGGGCTGGCTCCTAATGCAACAGTGCTTATGGTGAAATAAGCCAGCAACCAATACTCTTTTGATGCTACCCCCATTGAATCTAAAGAAATAAACACATGTAGAGCAGAAAAGGAAACAGCAAAAAAAGTAATAATAAATAATAAACCAAATAATTATTAATAAATAATAATAAGCAAATAAATAAATGATGCATAATAAACAATAAACCAAACCAAACCAAACCTAAAGTACTTTATGGGACCTAACTGATTCCACATTCTTCCATCATGAAAAACTTATTGTTCCTTTCCCTAAAGCAAAGTTTTTTTCTCAGACCACAAATATAATATTGCAGAACCCTATCAGTTCTCATCTTCCATCCATACACCACAAACCTTGCCTAGCCCAACTCCCTTTTAATGACGTTTTTAATAACTTTGAATAACACTTTGAGGTGGTGAAGCATGTCCAAAGAACAAAGAAGATGGTGAAGGGCCTGGAGAGCAAATCTTATGAGGAGGGGCTGAGGGAACTGGAGTTATTTAGTCTGGAAGAGGCTAAGGGGAGACCTGATCACTTTCTACAACTACCTGAAAAGAGGTTGTTATAAGGTGGGGATCAGTCTCTTTTCCCAAGTGATAAGATAAGAGAAAATGGGCTCAAGTTGGACCAAGGGAAGTTTAGACTGGTTATTAGGAAAAATTTCTTCACCAAAAGGGTTGTCAAGCATTGGAACAGGCTGCCCAGGGCAGTGGTTGAGTCACCATCCCTGGAGGTATTTAAAAGATGTGTAAATGTGGCACTTAGGGA